>CAEGAF010195933.1:0-88066 GCA_903067075.1 Micropoecilia bifurca
GTGTGTGTGTGTGTGTGTGTGTGTGTGTGTGTGTGTGTGTGTGTGTGTGTGTGTGTGTGTGTGTGTGTTAGAGAGAAGGGGAAAATAAGGGGGGGAGAAAATGTTTTTACATGTAAGCATTTTTTTTGTGCTAATCCACACAATCTGTGTTTCAGTCGTCTCCGAGGAAATAGCTAAGGAATTTGCCGCTTTTTAATTTTTCACCCCCAGATTTTAAAGAGAAGTTAGACATATAGTCAGTGGCAGTGTTGCAGAAATTTAAATTAGAAGCTTTGCTTTTTACTATTTTAATTTCAGCAGATAAATGTCTGTGGTGATTCTGAAGTAAAACACCTTCAGTCTGATTTCGTCCAAAATTCCCCTCAGATATGGCCTTGAATTGTTGGTACATTGAACTGCAATTTCTCATAAATACAACTTTGCAGCTTAGATAAGGTCGTCTGGACTCACATAAGTTTAACACTGTAATTTTAAAAACTAGTGCAGAGATGTAATGTGTGCTCCCTTTCTGGTCCTCGTCAGTATCTTTGACTAATCTGCTGGGTCTTTAACTCAGACAATGAGTTTGTGCTGTTGAGGCAGAAGTGGGGTAGTTGGAACCAAAACATTGGGTCAAAATTTATAACCCAGTTTGTTTTGTAAGAAAAGAGAATATAGGAAACCTCATTATTATTTACATGCTGCCATTTTACACACTCATGAATTGAAGGAGCCTCTCCTGCAGTGTGATGTAGGAAATGACCAGATGCAGAGCTACCTGAGTGAATAATAGTTATCTATGCAGTGTCTATGAGCAATATTGGAATCACTAGAAGCTCAGTTTGCATGTTCCCCTCATGCATGCACAGGATTAGTCTAAAAACATGCTACACACTTTTAACATCTTTTGGAGATGAACAACTTCAACCAGTGAGTTGGATAAAACCCTCAGCCTCATTCCAGGCCTTGGGAAAAGCTCAGAAATATGGCCCAGATTGGCTTTTTTTTTTCTAACTCTACAATTTGAAGATTGTGCCTTTAATCTGTGACTGTGAAGTAACTTGATCACTATCAGGTTGCATGAACCACATCGACTTTCTTAATTTGTGCAGCATCTTTAAAATCTTGAGCTTCAAAGCTACTTTCACATGAGGGTACAGTAAAAATAAAAGCGACGTTTCTGGAGTTTTTTATAGTTTGGTGGCCTGTAATGCGCTGCCACAAACCAGCTATCATGGGTTCCTTATTTTTTTTTTCCAACAATGATCTGATCAAGCTGTAATCACGTTAACTGTCCTTTGATGATAAACTTATTTTCTGCCCAGACATGGGCTGTAAAAATGCCGCCTTGTCTGATAATTGAATCTTGTGCATTATGGTGGAATGTGGGAATGTCTTTCTGGAGAGCTGGCATTTCACTGTCTCAATTTTAGCTTAATTTTACTAAGTCAGTTAAATGCATTATAACAAGATAGAAAATCTTTATTTAGTTATGTGGGAAGACTATGTTTTCCCCTTCAGACGGAGCTCAGAGGTGAAGGGTGTCTTCCACTAAGTCGAAGTATCTGCTCCGAGAAGAAACCAAAACTTTGTTGGGTGATTCTGATGGTACATGGCCTCTTCTCTGCTTAGAAACCCATTTCATTTGGTCGCCCACTGTGTTGTTCCCCCCTCCACACTGCAGTTCTCCTCACTATGGGTGGGTTTATTAAACAGCGAGATTCTTTGTATGTGGCAGCGCCGCACAGCCCACGGTCCAACTGTAATTTCAGCAAGCTGTGGGGGATTGAAGAAAAAAAAAAAGAAAGAATGGGTAATTAAAATTTGCAGTTATTAACTGTAAACTCTCTCTGCTGCTCTCATTTTCACGCCACAGCACAGCAGCTTTCTGCAAAGCCACTCCCACCCACGGCACAAGCTTACACATGTAGGTTTATGATTTATACAGACGTTAATATTCACAGATTATGTCACTATATTTTTCAGGTGTGCACAAATGGTGTGTAAGCGCTCTAATACGTCCTTTTGTAATTTAGTACTCAGTGGGAAGTTACGTTTCTTTTCTTCAGGTTTTAACAAGTCTGTTGGAATAATAGCATTGACTGCATTCTTTGCTCCACTGTTTTCTTCCTTCTGCCTCCCCTGTGAGGCCCACTGGGCAGCAATGTCACTTCTTTAATTGTGCATAAATTGCCAAAAAAAAGGAAAAACAAGACTTTTTTGCCACAGGATACAGGATTTGCTTCAGAGAGGAGGGAGTTAGGAGGGGGGTATGGGTGATGGGTGATGGGAAACAGGAAATGGTCATGTGTAATTATGTCCACTGCCACTGGGAGAGACAACTACATGTCACTGAAACTGCCAAATAAAAGAAACACACGGACCACTTCCTGTTATCAAAATGCAGATATACAGTGTCTCGCAGAAGTATTTCTAAATATCAAAACTACAGCCATAAACTCTTTTGTGGTTTTGGGGGGACTTTATGTGACAGACTGACAGCAAGCAGTGCATAAGGAAGGGGAATGGAAAGGAAATATGACTTTAAATTATGATTTGTATACATAACTCTGAAATTGTTTTGCAAATTTGTTTACAGCCCTCTCTGAATAAATACTCTGCAGGACCACCTTTCGCTGACGTTAGGATTTGAGTATGTCTCTAACATCTAGGACTTGAAACTTTGTCCCACTCTTTTGTAAAACGGGTCATTTTTTTTCCCCCCATTGGATAAAACGTATCTGTGAACATTGGTCCTCTATTCTTGCCACAGTTTTGCAAAAGTCTGGACTTTGTCTTGGAACAATTTGACACATGATTCTTTGATCTTAACCGTCCCATTATTAAGCTCTGGAATTATATTCAGGGTCTTTATTATGCATAATGGTGGACCTCCCACCCAGTGTCATGCAGTTTCTCCAGGTTTTCCTCCTGGATTGTAGCCTGGCCATTGACTTCCTGTGCGATTCCGCTCAATTAAAATCTTGCTTCACATCACATTCTGGCCTTTCTCCCACTGAAGTGGCCCACTTGCAAACCGAAGGATGCAAGTGGGATCAATGCAGTCAATTTTCTGCGTTATTTTAGATTTGTGTTCTGCCTGTAGTTTTAGCGATGGCAGCAGTGGGAGTGAACAAAGCCATTCACATTGTGGCCAAACTTTAGCGATGTGGAAACTTTTAAAACATCAAATGAGTCCATGCCTCCAGGAAGCAATCGTTTCTCAATAGCCAAGAGCCCAGACCCTCTGGACGAAGCACATAATGCAGGACAGGAGAGTGCTTTTGTTTTTCTGGATTGGTTTGACTAAACCATTTCTCCCTCCTAGAAAAAAGAAAAGCATCCCAACAGCATGATACTGCCATAACCATGTTTCACCAAGCAACAAATGTTTTCAGCCTGATGTGCTACTTTGCATGCAGAGAGCGTTAAATTTTGGCTCCTTCTTCCACATGTTTGTTCTGTCCTCTTAACGGCTTGTGGCTAACTCCTAACAGGACTTCCTATTGCTTTTCCATTAACAATGGTTGTTTTCTTGCCACTTGTTACCAAAGGTTTGGCTGTGGATCTCATGACTAATAGTCGTCCTATTGTTGACAGCTTCCCACCTGATCTGTGGACGTCTGGGGCTCCTCCAGAGATTTCATTTCAGATAATAGCTTGAACAGCGCTCTGTGAGATGTCCACAGCCTATGCATGACCTCACCCTACTTGAGACTTTCCTGATGTTTTCCCTGATATGTTTACTGTGTTCCTTGGCCTTCATGATGCTGATTGTAACATAACAAAATGTTAAAACGTTAAAAGATTAGAAAAATCTTTGCAATTTGTTTCATATCTAAACTTTTTCCGTAGCTATTCGAATGCTACAAGCATGTTTTTTCTTACATGTAAAACATGGAAACCGTTTTATTTTTATTTATGATTTTTGCCTTCTTTGTTGAGTTAAATGTCAAGAGTTTCTAAGCGTTGTTTGTGACCCAACTTGTAAATTCAGGATTTGTGCTGGCCAAGCTATTCTTTGTTAATCAGGAATTGTCTGTGACACTACAAGTCCTTCTGTGTGTGAGAGTGTGAATGTTATCTGGATGATCACGCCATTAATCGCAGCTTTTTGGAAGCACAAAAACTGGAGAGTGAGGAGGAAAAACATTTAGCTGTGAATTCTTTTCAGAATAGCAAAAGATAACGTAGAAACTTAACCACTTTTGTGTTTTTTGGTGTTTTAAACAGCAACAACAAAGAACAACTGGGAAAAACTCTCCTCCTTGTCAGGATTTATTCAGCTACCTTTGCATGGTCCTTCAGTCTGTCTCAGACGTATGGATAAGGCAGACCTTTGGTATTCCAGAACATCTTCTGTCCTTAAACAAACACAGACACGCTGACCCTGACGTGCTGCAGTAGCAGCAGCTCGTCTCTAACGTCGGCAGACTGGGAACTCACATGGGACTGGGTCGGAGGGGGTCAGATGTCAGGTTCTTGCTGGCTTACTCAAGACATGTGGTCGACCTCTCACACGCTCCAGAGACCTAAACTTAGTTCTGACGGCGACTTGGATGCTTTTTCAGCCTGAAATATCCTGTGACTGATATTTATACAGTGACTCCTCTTTCAGTCTCAGAGCTGTGGTTCAAGATGCCGCAAACATTTGCTTGAAAAAAAAAAAAAAAATCAAGATGGATGGACGCATTGTCTTCTACATATGATGTCATGTCCATGAAAGCATGCTGGGATTGTTTCACCATTTTTGCTTGTGACTGTGAAGCATTCCCTGAGTTCATATGGGAGAACATTTTCCTCAGATTTTAGATTCTGTAGTTTTACTTTTCCTTCCTTGAAAATGCATGATTATGTTGAGAAATAAAATTTTAAAAAGCACCATATAATCAAAATTTGCAGTGGAACATCAAGAACGGTTTTGTATGTGTACATTGTTGAGAACAAAACTGAACTTTTGATCTTAATTGCAAGACACATTTTGTCCTGGAAAACTAACACTTCACCCTAAACGCACCATCGTCACAGTGAAACATAGTTTTGTTAACGTCATGCTGAGGGGATGCTTTTAAACAGCAAATACTAAGAAACTGTTGATGATGGGAAGGCGGATGAAGCTAGGATAATTCTTACAAACAGAAAAATAATTCAATCCCAGATGTGTTTGATCTGTGTGTCTCTAGGGTGTAATCAGCACAAACACAGATCAACTGATTTGCTTTTATTTTAACTCATCTCAACATTTGTTGAAAAAAACACAACCCATACCGCATCATTTCCTTTCCAAACATGCCTCATCTTTCGCCACATTCAGCCTCCCTCAAGCCTTTATTCGCTGCACACCTTTCCTTGTGTAACAGAAACATTTGGAATAAGATCAATGCATCGGTTCACGGAGCAGTGAGCAGGTAAAAAGAAAAAGAAACACACACACACCATGTTTCAGGGTGTGTATGTACATGTGCTTTGGAGTCCGTGTGTTTGTGTTGGTTCAGCTGGCAGGTTGTTTAGGTAGCTCCATATTAAGCTCCGCCAGACACAAGTGGAAGGAGTGTTAAAGTCACACAAGTCATGTCAGAACCAGAACACATTCCTACATGACAGACTTCTTCTGCCTCAACGTAGCTAAGCTTGTGTTTGTATGCTTTGTAGTAAGAAAGCATTGGCAAACAGTAACAGGCCAGCAATGTGCTACATACTTTCGAAAACAAACTACTCTTATCACTCAGGATTTCAGCGTTTTAAATGTGTTTATTTGTGTGGCAGGGTTTTTCAGTGAGCTCAGTCTGTTTGCTGTGTGTGTGTTTTTGATTAAGTATACATTCAGATTTTCACTCCTGGGTTGCTGCAGTTATTTTGCAGTTCTCTCAGCGGTGCATGCCAAAAGTGACCAAGAAAGGGATTCCTTGTATCACATCACACACACACCTACTGCTCAACACCAAGCCTCGCTCTCCTGCTTGGAACAACACATCTGCTTTCCAAACCGCAGCTATCCCAGCCAGCTTCACTCCAACCGTCTAAAGTCCGAATCAGGTGGCGCCCCACCTTGGATCCGCACCCCGTGCCTCCTGTGGATGTTACCGCAAAACTGCTTCGCCCCCCTCAGTAGTTCATCCTGACCATTGCCCGTGAGGCGGTTGGGAGGAGCGGCGCTGTTCTAAATAGGAGCTCTGTGTGAGGAGAAACCTGGTTGGGTTCTGCGCTGATCCGGTTTCCTTTGAAAAACAGCAGGCACGGGCCGGGAGATGGAGCAGGAGAGAACACTGAGCTGAAGGTGATGTTGTTGTTGGAGCCTGCTGTAGGCCTGCCTCCCCACACACCTTTGCTGACTGGTTTATGTTGCTGCTCTCCCCATCTCTGCCTGAGGCTGCCTGATAGTTTCACCTCGCTTATCTCTTTACCAGCATTCAGGCCCTTAGTTTTCCTCTGCTTTCATCATTTAAAGTAGGCATGCACCAACCAGGATTTTGTCACCAATCTCTGATTTTTGTAAAGCTTTGACCAAGGAATACTTCATTTAGCCAATTCTGGTTCATCCCTAAATTTAATATAGGAAAACATAAGAACAGCAGCCAAAATATTGTTTGGTAGCTTTGGAAGGGGAAGGCCCAGCAGTAAAACAGGACATTTTTAAAACCAAAAACCTACAGTGTTTGATATTTTGAGCTGTGTTTAGCAACTTATGCTACAGTGGTTATTAGCATACTTAGCATGTGTTACAGAATGTGTTACAGCATGTGTTGGCATGTGTAACATCATTTTTTATGTGTATTCCCTTAAGAATACAAAGTCTTTATAATGTCTCCAAAAAAATGCCAGCTTTTCTAAATCCAGACAGCTTCATGACAGAGTTTGAAAGGCTCAGAGAAACTTGGCTGCATTCAAACTTCTAACATCCACAGTTCTGCACTGACTGTCTTTAAAGCTATTACAAGCTTTTGAAAGACTTCACTACCTAATTTACCTAATTGGCCGAGCCATGGGGTGAAGGAGAGAAGAACTGCATTACGGAAGAGAGAGAGACTCCAGTTAAATATGTTTAGAAATACTAATAAACTTTCTTCTGTTGATTTTTTTTGTTGGTTTGTTTTCATGTTCCAATAAAATCCCTCTGTGTTTATCTAGGTAGGTGGAGGCTTAAAGAAGACACTCTCTACGTATGTGGTTATTTTAGCATTATTTTTAAACATTTTTCTCTTTTTAGGATTTTACTGTAGTCATCTTGTTTGATTACAACATTTCAGTCATTTTAAAATCCTGAAGGTAACTAACTCTGAGTCCTCTTCATTGAGGCCTACATAGTTTTTGAATTGTTGTTTTTCTATCATGCATTACATGCATTACGACAGTTTGAAATTATTATTTCTAAGTAAAACATGGATCCTGGGTTATTGTGTTCATAGCCATAAAAGTTACAGTTTTGAAGCGGCGGCGACGTTGTTTGCTGCTGGCTGCTTATCAGGTAGTGCTAAAAAAGGAGCTCCTGGGAATGTGCTTAGGCTTGTACCTTGTTACTTTTGTGTTTATACAGCCTGTTCATGAGCTTGTGTGATGTATTTGTTTTCTTTCCTGCCAGTGAGATAAAGTATGCGCAAAGAACATAAATGTGGGCAAGAGTGTGGGTCCGTATTTGTGCGTGCTTGGCTCATTTTTTTTGTTTTGTTTTGTTTTTTTAGTTTTTATGTTCTTTATGTCCATCTAATGTCTCTCTACAGACAGAGCACACTGTGGGAAACAAGTGTAGAGCAACAGCTTTCTAACTAGCAATTATTTCCATTAAAACAATCCATTCTCGGCCACATGTTCTCCTGCAGTTTAGAGCAGTAGCGTTTCTTGTATAGCTGTACTTATCCTGCAGCTCAACTTCTGTTTTTTCAGCAACAAGCCAGATTGTAAAATTAAGTCACCATTAATCTGAACTGGAGTCAAAAGTTATGCAACCAGTGGGCGTGTTGATGCGTCTGTTGATTGGAAAAGCTGAAGTCAGTATGCATAGAGTTCATGCCCAACCATTTCAGTGTTTAATGGTTTCTTGAGGACAAAATTAAGCTTATATTCTCTCTCTTTAACAGCATCTCCATGTTTAATTAAACCCATCTGAGATTTACAAAACAAAATGTATGTAACGACACGCAAGAAAGGTTGTGGGATTGCTTTGTAAATTGATGGGTTGCGAATGTTTTTACCTTGAAAAGGAGAGAAGTATTAAAGAATCCCAAATGGGATCTACTGCCGGGGAAATCCCAAGCCTGGAGGTGGGGCGGCAGCAGCAGGAGTCGGGGCTTAATGTGGTAAATCTGAGGCCTGAAACAGCTGAAAGAGACCTCTTGTTGCGGTGCAAGGTGTTGATAGGCATGGAGGGACTGAGCTTTCCCCTAAACACCCGACCCCACCCAGCACTAAAAAACAACACTCTGTCTCACCATGATGATGAGATCAGTCGTACTCTCTAGTTAGATGATATCATGTTTGGTACTTGGGGTTAAAGGCTTGGGGCCACGTTTGGAGGGGCCGGGTGTTTGTAGGAGGAGCGACGCTCTTTGAAGGCTTGGTGAATTTGACACTGAATGATTGTTGCTGCCAAAAGCTGGCCTTTTCTCCTACTGTGACTCTGACGTTGGCCTCTTTCACCCAGCAGTTTTGTCATACAAAGATGAGTCTCTCTTTGATGGGTTTAGTCAGGGGTTTTTGAAATGAGGTTTCATATGGAAGCTTATATCTTACTGTACTGCAGTAGATAACTCTCTTGATGTTTCCGATCATTATAAATGCAAATCGGACTAAAGCCAGCAGCTAGTTCAAGAGAGGCCAAGAAGAAAATAGCTTCCGTCTTTACCATTTTCTTCAAATTTCAAAAAAGTTGAAATTTGAAGCTGCAAACACAGTTTTATTAACCTTTAAAATACACTATCTGGTTGTTTGCACATGAATACTTGCACAGAAAATGGAAGTCCATCAATGGCGTTCTTATTTTAAATGCATATCAACACCAGAACAGATAACGGGTGACACTGACTGTAGTTTTCCTTTAAAGCAGTAGATGTCACTACAATCTGTCTCTTTTCAATCTGTTTTAGTAGAAGAAGAATTGATTAAAAAAAGAGTATATTATTGATACAGCTATCCACAGCATAGTTTGAAAGTGCTATTTTCCCATCAAATATCCTATAATAAACTATGCATAAGCTTGCAGAAACCAGCCAAAGTTCAGACACTGTTCTGTTCCTGATTTGCAAACATCACTTATGGTTATGGTGGATGCTCCAACCTCGCAAAAACAGGGATGTGCACAGCCGGCTTGAAATGCCATAACATGTCTCCCCTCCTGATTGTTTTTTGGTGCAAGGCGTCATCTTTGCTACGCCGTGACTGCCTTGCTCAGGTTGACTTCAGTGTCTCTAGCCCTCCAGGTCCTTCCAGAAATTACATAGAAACAACTTGAAGTGTTTTTTTAAAAACGGGTTGGGTCGCCCTCGTATTAAGGAAGCTGCTGTAGAAAATCCAGCTTCCTCTTGTTTTCAGACATGACAGGTACCTATGTCTGTCCAAGTGGTCTGATCCGGTGATCCTTAAGAGATGAAAAGGTTAATCCACCTTAACTCTGTCTGACTGGGATACAGGTCAAGGTCTCCTAGTGTTTTGTGCTACTCAAGGCGTCTCAATATGACTGGTTGACGACCAGACCAAAAGCCCCCATTAACCCCACTGTTACACCTAGCTCCTGTACGTGTCATTGCTCAGTATGTGAGCGGTCAAAAACTGGCTGCTGGTTGTTATGTAACTACACGAGCTGTTTATTTTTGGACACCATTTTAGGCGTACATGATAACTCACACATTCGGGTCATTCAGGTCTTTGCAGTTGGTATCTGCAGCTGTCACTGTGAGCTGCATGAAGACTGTTAGTCAGTATTTATATTTATCTCTGGACGTGATCCCTGCTCATGTAAAACAGTTGAAGTACTGACGAACTACACAGATTTCCTCTTGAGGCTCCATAGTAGAGATAATAAATTTATAACCTACTGGTTTTTTGCTGCCTAAAACGTAACTGCAGTGAAGAAACTACTTTTAGACATACTGGTTACTTGAGTCTTTAAACCCTAGAAAGGTTCACTGTTACAGTATGTCAATAAAAATAGTTTTCCTACTGCTCTGATGTCTGCTTGGGATCTGGCTTCAATCCACTCAGCATACTTGTGGTTAGGCAACAGTCATGCCTGCAAACAGCTGTGAAGAAACTCAGGCTTTCTGACACCGGGAGGAAAACTGATCTTGTCATCCTTTTGCCGCCCATGTGTTAAACAAAACCACAACAGACGCATAACAATAAAGATAGAGTTTCTCAGACAAGGAGGCAGAAGTTAGCTGCGAGAACGAGTGACACAAGTGAAAAATCCCGAAGAGGCTGCCATGCCATCATATGGCCAGCAGAGGGCCAATAGGGCCTGTTCTGAAACACCAAACTGGGTCTTTCCTATTTGGGAATAATGTGTGTTCACTCGTCTAGACCACTGTTAGACGTAGGTCCTCACTCTCATCTAACGATGTGAAAACATGACAATGGGCAGCAGTGATTCAGAAACATGTTCTATAGATAGACACATGCGAGGCTCCCTTATCTGTGTTGGGAAGGAAGTAATCTTTAGAAGGACATTTAGCTGGAAAACAGAGGAAGAAGCACGCAGATCTGAGGGGGAAAAAGGCGCTGTTGGTGAGTCAATAGGAAGTGCTTTAGAGTCAGACGGCATAGCGAGGCTTGTCAGGCTGATGGAATGTGTTATTCTTAAAATGTGGGACTTACGGTGCCTTGAAAGAGTATTCACTTCAACCTGTCAACACATACATGTATTTCATTGAGATTTTATGAGATAGACAGACGCAAAGCAGCACATCATTGTGAAATAGAAAGGAAATAATCTATGGTTTTTAAATGTGGTACAAATAAATATGAAACTTTTGTCATATTTTGCTCTAGTTGCAGCTGCAATTCTTTTGCGGTGTGTTTCCTTCAGCATTGTACATCTAAAGATGAAAAGTTCTGTCCCTATTTTCTTTGTCAGATTAGATGGGGGAGCACTGGTGAGGTTTTTCCAGTTTTACCACTAATTCTGAATTTGATTTTTGCCTAAACTTTGGGCCATTTTAACACTTGATTATTCTAAACCACCCAAAGGACAATGAGTCCATTATAACAGCTGTTATAAAGGTCTTGGTCCTTTATAACAGCTGTTATTAGACAGTCTCTGGCTGGCTTTATAACAGCCTCCACACCAGTCTCAAGTCATCTGCAGTTTCTAACAGGTTTTCTTCCAGGTTATAGATGTCATTCGCCCTCCCATCACATCATTGTTCCTCCTGAAGAAGGCACAGTGAACTGCTTTCTTCATGTATAGATTAATTTTTTGAATCTTTTCCAGTAAAGCTAAATTTGAGCACACGATTGCAGCTCCTCCAAAGTTACCTTGGACCTCTTGACCAGTGTGTCAGTTCACACCATAGGTTGACACCCTTTCAATAGCACTAAGACGTCTGAACGCAACTGTTTGTACTTGATCATATGCACAGTTATCAAAGTGAAGTCAGTCAGCCTTCACTTGAGTTACAAAGCAGAGAGAAAGTAATAGAAGTTCCCTGTTTGATTTTACTTTATAACTAGACCTCTTGAACCTCACAGACTCAGCAGATGTTAGTTAGTACATCAGGTTGATGTTGCACTAGGGCAGTAGTGTGACTCACCTGCATTCGTAAACCAGCACTTACACTATATTCCCTGCTGCCTTGCACAAGCAGTTGCTTGTGAAGCTTTAATCTGATTAACTCCAGGATATTTACAGCTCTTAAGCCCTTGATTATCAAGGTGGATTTTTTGTGTTTGGCATGTAAGAGGAGAAAGAGATTTATTTGAAGAGGGCTGATGACCAAAACTATTAAAAAAATTCTGTCGCAGCCCTATTATTATTACCTTGTGACTCCAGTTTCTGTGGGAATGCCCTTTTACCTGGAGGTGAAGTGCTGCATTCTTGCACTGATGTAATGCCTCTTTAATGAGATGGACTGTGTTGCTCTATTTTCTAATAGCCAAGTCTGCCCACAAACAGAATTTCTCCCATCCTCCTACACCTCAGCTGCTTGCATTTCTGGACTGCTTGCCACTATTCCGCTCACCCACAAGCAACAAAACAAATGATGTGAATTTTCTCTCCCATCACTAAAAGAAACAACAACAAAAAAAACAACAATGTTTTGCTTCCATTTTGCTCTGCTGATATTTAGAGAAATAATTAGAAAAATTGGAACAATGCTTGGTGCAGAACCAACTTCCTAACAGAGGTCAGGTTTCTTCCTATGTTTCCAAAATAAGTCCGTTATGCATTTTCCAGCAATGACATCCTAGGGCCGAGCGCCCAGCTGATTCTTACCTCCCTGCTTAAATTCCCACACATAACTCTCATATGGCCAGTGTGTGTTTTCCTTTCTGTTCGCCCGCAAATCACTCCCATATATCACCAGCGGACAAGGCGATGCGCTCGACTGCACATCGACATCCAAGTGCGCCGGTATGGGAAATGCAAAAAGCAGAGGTGGGCAGAGTAAGTGCAATTGCAGACGCAACTTGACAACGATGGCTGTTATTTGTAGTCACCTTGATGTCTTCACATTAGACGACATTTATGAGTGTCAGAGAAATCATTTTCAACACAATCACTTACACAAATCTAAGGATTTTTAGTAAGTAGCTGAAGAAACCAAAGAAATACTTCCTCATACTTACTATATGGACATCTAGCTGCGTAATATTTCACATGCAATGCCTTTCTGAAGTGTTAATACGCCTTGGACCTTTACACATTTTGTCATGCTATAAAACCATAAACTGTCTGTGTATTTTCTTGGTACTTTATATGTAATGCACCAAAACAAAGTAGAACATAACTGAAGGCAATTATTATTATGTATTTCTTTGTTTTTTTTCCAAAAATTATCTGAAAGGTGTGGCATGCATTTGCCCTCCTTTCATCCCCCAAATAAAGTGCAGTGGTGCCAATTACTTGAAATGTGACATCATGAGTGGCTCTGTGAAAACCTCTGAGGTTTGTCAAAGATTATTAACCTGCCTGTCCACCTAAACGGAGAGACGAGTCAAATACAGCATGGAGCTGTGGAGCAGCCAGCAGGCCCATGGTATCACTGGAGGAGCTGCAGAGGTTCACAGGTCAGGTGGGAGAATCTGTCAGTAAAACAACGAGTAACTGTCCATTTCATAAAGCTGTCCTTTATGAAGGAGTGGTGAGAAGAAAGTCATACAGAGTCCCTTTTGATGAGTGACAAGTGACAGCCGCATGCTGTGGGAGTGAATTTCTTCACGACGGGATCGACCAGAGCTGAGATTCATTTCCCAGTTAAACAACGGACGTAAACACACACCCAGATATTTAACGCCGATCCAGAATCTGTGGCAAGACTTGGGACATTGATGTTTGCCGACATCCATTATGACTGAATTTCAGCTCCAATTTCAGTCGCTGGATGTTCAAATCTGATTTAGGGAAAAAAGAAGACAAGACAAAAGACTACTGGTTGGGCCTGAATGCACACCATAATCTTAGATTTATTTGTATGTATATTTCTGACAATCCAAACAGTTATTAGTTGCTACAGAAACACTATGACCCAACCAGCTCTGACCATGAGCCTTGTGGGGGAAAAGAAATTGAGTCATACCTTGAAAAAGAAGAGAGAGAGAGAGAGAGAGAAAAAAAAGCTTTTCCACAGTGGGCGGTGTAGTGCAACAGTAGATGCTAGTGGCAACTTAAACCCACTTTAAAATCTGCCAGATCCTTTTTGTCACTCTGTCATGGGAAAGGAAGCACTGAAGTGCGTCCGTGTAGAGAGAATTGGACGGAGCGCAAAGCCCACGTTTCTCTCGGTTAACACACTGAGCTGGGATCATGCTCCTTAAAAACCCGCGGAGATCCCTGCTGGACGCTGCATCGACTTTCAATGGCATTTCACTCTGCTCTGTTTGCGGCCAGTTCCACACACATTAGGACGCACACACTCACACCCGCCTCCTCGGGAACGGCTCTCGGTTGGTCCATCAGTCGGTCAGTCTTTATCCTTCCTCTGGCTGCGTGTGTGTGTGTGTGTGTGTGTGTGTGTTAGTCCTGGACTGCGACGACGGCTATGAGGAAGATTTGTCTTATGAAGGCTGCAGAGAGGGATTCAAACGCATGACCGCTGACGTTCCCAAAAGAGACAGTGGGGGTGACTGGGAGCTTTACGTGGAATATTTGAACTGACGTTTTCTTTTGTCGTTCACGTCTAATTTTGGCTGTAAATGGAGGCTCGTCTGTGGGAAAAACTGAGTTAAGGTCTTCTTCGTTGCCTCTGGGACGCTGACAGGGCAGCGCGGTTGCGTAACGCGCCTGGCAGTTTTGGAGAGTTTTATTGGTGAGGAAGAAAAGCGCTGCTCCTTCAGAAAGGATGAACAACTCCAAGAATCTCAGGGTAAGACTGGCTTCACGCTTCTTCTTCTTCTTCTTTTTTTTTTTTGCAAAATGGAAAATGGAATTAGTGAGACGCGTCACGCTTTGAGTGGGTCGTCAGAGCCACGCAGAAAACGCACGAGGCTCCGTGGTTTTACTCTAAACATCAACACTGGAGAGCTTCAGCAGATTCGGTCGTGTGAGCGACGACAAGGAGAGACTGAGTCCACATCTCACAATCTGAAGTGGTCCCGCTTATATCAGTGTCCGAATTATTGACCGAATCCATTTAAGATCGATGAAGATCTGGATTAATCAGCAGCAGATTGGAGTCAATCAGGCCAGGCGAATTTATTCTTCAAATAATTATTCAGCATTAATTGACAACGCTTTAGTAAATGGTTAATTTAGAATTGAAATTAGCTCTTGTTCCAACTCTTAAGCGCTGTTTGGTTATTAGAAATGTCCCATATTATAGGTTATTATAGTCTACTTAACTCAAGGCTTCACACAAATAGGGCATTACTGTGTTATCAGATATGGGTAAGATGATATTAGTGCAGTTGACCCACATCTTCCACTCATCACTCCCTTTACAATTATCACAACTTCCACATTTTTAGCATCTTGGTCACAAAGATTTTCATCAGTTGAAAGCAGGGCTGCAGAGTTTCAGGAAAATATTAAATTCGCAATACCACTGCTGAAAAATTGCAATATCTATAAATATTATCTTTTATTTTCTGACACTTTATTTCATATGTTTCCCAACCACTCATCAGAATCTTAAGCAGATCAGACCCTAAAAAAATACAGGTTTGTCAACTAATGGGAACTGGATCACATGCGACTGGCCAGATATGTTACAGACATGCAGACCATGAATGTGTGATGCTTGAGTTAGTATTTGCCAAATGTTGCATCCAAGAAGCACATCATTTGCAAATGTGATACTGTGTCTTACATAATACAAGGAAGTAATGCAGACAATTGCACATGACACACACAGATACTGTAATTGTGTAATTAAAGATTGAAACTTTGAAAAAAAAAAGTTTTTAATCCTTTGTTTGAAACTTCTTGAACTCGGAGAAACTTCAATCATTTCAGGTCAGGAGCTCGATCCACAAGTAAAATAACTCTTGAGTGTGTCGACATAACAAATTGGACAAATGTTTTGAGTAAGCACTTAAGTCTTCCACTCATTGGTCTTTTTACTTAAATTGTGAACAAATTTCTCCTAAAACCTCGGGAATGGGAAGCAGCTGTGCTAAAATTGAAAGATGGGTGTAGGACATTACATTTTTGAACAAATGTTTTTATTCTGTGAGTCCTTTAATAGGTAAACCAAAATCATCCTTCTTGTAATCGCCTCTGCTTGACAGAGAAAAAGAGCTGTGTCCTGTTGTTTGAGCGATTAGGGTTCAGATTCTTGCCTCGTATGGATTGCAAAGGTCAATCAGTCAGATATTGAAAGAGCAGAACCACTTGTGTGTATCTTCACTTGTTTCTGTGCAGCGGGCATCTCCAAGATGTGTGTGTGTATGTGTGTTCCTACTACTGTTACAGCCGCCTCAGCCATCTCTGATTGTTAGTGCTGAAAAGGTCACGGATGAGCCAGAGGATCTTATTAGCACTATGGCACCTGATGCAGTTTTCACATTAATATCTGCTTTCATCGCCTGGGTTGCGCGTTAAGTCGTGTTTGCTGCAGTCAAACCGGTCCTCTCTGCTGTTAAGTGCTCTTTCTCTCGCGCTTTTTGTTGCGTTTGCATTTATAGAAGCGAAAGTCCGCAGCCTCCCTCATCAGTTTGCTGGACGTGGAATTCTTTGGCCCTCGCCTTACAATCAATAACCACTTACTGCGGAGGAGGTCTCTGTAGCCAAATCAGTGGCTCCCCCTGTCAAGATAGGTATCTCCAGTGTCTCTTCTACTTGTGTCTGTCTGCCACTCCCACCCTTCGACCTTTATTCACATCTGCAATCACAGTGTTTCTTTTCCTCCTGTCCTTTGCTGCCGTGTTTCTGCCGTAGAGGTCATTCAGTTTTCTCTGCTGATATTGTCCCAGGAGTCTTCAGCCGATATTGAGATTGGTCGAACTTCCTCGACCTGAGAATCACTGGGGGTGGAGTGCAACCCATTAATCTAAGCACTGATCTGCATGAAAGCAGCTTTAGTAAAGGAATGTGTGAGAGATTTGTTTCCCCCAGAGCAAGCTGTCTGAGACGTCTTATAAAAAAAATTTGCCACCTATCCTCCTCTCCTCCTCAATATTGCCTCCCCGCCTGCTGAATTATAGATCTCTTAACTCAGACTCACACACACTTCTTTCCTCTCTTGCAGCTTTAAACTTTCACATTGCCCTCGTCCTTGTTTCTTTTAGATCCTGGCCTAAAATAAGCAAAACAAACTCAACACTGTTTTGCAACACATTCTTACTGCATTATTACCTTAGTATTAAGTTATTTCTTATTTTAGAAGCGAAACTCATAAAATTAATTCTTATGTTGTGTTGTGTTGTGTTATGTTAATTGTCCTCATATGAAATGAAACTGCAAAACTACAACAAAGGCAAAGAAGATAGATTTTATCCCTTTTGTTACAATCTGTATGCGAATTTTTCTGTAAAATCTCTTTAACTTAGAATATTGCACAGGACTTTTCAAAATTTGGCAACAATAAAAGTCAAAGCTGGCTGGTTAAGAAAACCTGGCAAGACAGAAATTAGAGGATTGTTCTATCAGAGATCATTTTGAGCCAATTTCTCACAAAACCCGAAACGTCTGACTGATGCATCAAACTGTTAGCTAACGTGATATTCAAATCTTTCTGCCTCATCTGCCAACACGGATCACCAGGCTGACATCATCGAGCCCAGTTTGACCAGTTAGCCTCACCATGCATGCACTTGCAGTAAAACCTATTCCACCGCCATTATTTCAGTCGATATCAGTGTGTGCAATGTTCATGTTGCAAAACCCTGTTTGGAGTACAATAATTGGATGATGTGTTCTGTGTTTTATGGACTTGCATTTTTCATGTAAATGTAATGTTTAGCCAATTGGACATTGTGTTGCAGCAGCAGATGCTCACAGTGGACGCTAATGGGATCAGCCACAAAAGGTCACAGAGTGACGGATTGTAAACAGGCATATATCACACCTGACATCATCATCGTCGCAAGATTTTCTCATATCGTGGAGCATTAAGCAGAAAGATGACTGTGGTTTAGTAGATGAAAAAAGGGGTGAATTAAACAAACGGGAGAAATGGCACCAGTTAGAACGAGGTTATGGCGCAGCAGAAGGATGTCGAGTGATTGATGGAGGAAAGAGCTCCGTCTCACAAGGAGATTTTCAGACAAGAACCTAATGCAGGACTGCTGGCTGAGGATCATGGTCAGACCCCATCCATGTCCATCTATCATGGCTGTCTCAGGGAGCAGATGCAGAGCTGTGCGCCATTCATCGAGTTTCTCTCCGACTCCCTGTCTAGTACCTGCTACGTGTGTGTTTTATGGCCGCTGTTGATGTTTTCCCTCATTTTACTCACCTCAATGCTGCTAATCAATGATGAGGTGCTGTTTGTTTAGTGGAATTGCTTTTGAGCTGATGATATGAGCAAAAACAGAATGAATGTGTGCACTAAATCTCTGAAGGTGTCAGTAAAGGGCGAAGGCTTCACTTTGCTCTCGTGGCTCTATGATGAAATGCTAACATGGCAGTTTAAAATCGATAATAATAACAGCAGAGATTCAGTTTAATGCTCTGTCAAACACATCCACGAACACTCGCTACGTCTGCAACAATCATCCACCTTCAGCCAGAACAGTGTATTAGATTAGGGCTGAAAGAAAATACAAAGCAAGTCTGATAAATATATGGCTGCTGCAAGTTAGAAGATCTGGAAGCAATTTGTCTTGTTCTTTTTCGTTGCACTATACAGTATGTCCTATTTCAGTTCTTTGAAATAGCTGAAACTTGACTAATATCCCAACTACTTTCCCTGTGTATCCATAGCAATTCAAACATTTTTATATATAAAAAAATCAACAACTAATTGTTATTAACTGCAAATAATTAATTATTTTTATAGTCTTTGAATTTGTATTTAGTAACATATTAATCATTATTTTATGCTGGCCAACAAAATTCGACAGAAGCTATGCTAAGACAAAACTTGCTAGCATAACTTCAATTGTAGCTTTTTGTTGTTGTGCTGTGGCTTTTGTGTTTTGTTGACCCTTCTGGGTTAACATATTATCTTACCTATGTATTTTATTTTTACTAAAAACATTTCCACGTCAAATAAAGATTAAAAAAAGAGAGAAGCATTTTCTCACATCAGTTTATAAATAGGTCTATATATACTGAAGGAGAGCTTCTATGAATCCACACACTGAGCAGTGAATGACCTTATTGACCTTTACTCTGTAGCACAGGGGACAAACTTGGCCAACTAGAAGTGTGTCTAATATTTATAGACTGACTGGGCTAAGAGCCAAGCACATGAATATTGGGAAGATGTGATTTTTCAAAGACAATAATATTTACTCTGCATTCACTTTGCATGGCCCACTTATTCATTTTCTGGGTTAAAACCCAACTAACCCTTAATGACAGTGGATCTAAGGGTGACCCAGATGCTTCAGAGTCCCTGTTGGTCACAGTGAGAATTAGCATTGAGGTTAATGTTACAAATGCTTTAATCTTAATGGAAAAAGTGAAATTCTAGATACAGAAATGGCACGGAATAAGTCCAGATGATCAAATAATATCAAGTGTCCTATTAGACAAATAAATAGTTGTCAGTTTTTTATGTTACTCTTGCTGCATCCATATTATCCTAGGCCCCCATTTCCATCCAACCCCCCTTTCTCATTTGCATGCTGCAGATATTAGACATAGCAGGGTTTGGAAACAGCTGTGTAGATGAAGTAAAGTACCTCACACGCACCTCTGCTTCTGGATTAAACAGCTGCATGACAATGTAAATAGAAGGATTTTCAGTATTGTTATTGTACATTTCATAAACATCCTGCTTGTGAGGCCTAATGTAAAACCATGGCCGCTATTTTACACCTTATAAAATCCGTCAGCACTCAGAGGATTCAAATAGTTCTGTTCTATCTGAATAATGATTGTGTTGTATGTGCGTTGTCCCTCTGCAGAGGTGTACTTATGTAAATATGAACGCCCTCCCTCCACTACCAATCTGTGAAAGATTTGCTGGAAGGCACAGATAAGAAGAAACTCACAATTGCTGGGAATAATTAGACTGTCTTGTTTTTTTTTGTTTAGTTTTTTTCATTTTCAATCTCAGTTGGTCTTATCTGCTGCCTTGCCTCCCCGACTCATTTTCCCACGTTCTCATGTTGAACTGACACACAGTTGCGTGGACACATGTATGGAGACCTAATGCAGTAGCCATTAGTAACCGGAGCTGACCGTAAGTGCTGTAAAGTGGCCAGAGGGTGGAGGCCAAGTGGTGGAATCTGGGACTGAGTGAATCTCACCTTACATATGTTCTCTTTGACATTAATATATCTGTCATTAATCCATACTTTGAGACAAAAACATGTATCATGATCATTTGATACACGGGCTTGTAAGTGGTTTGTTCTTGTTATGTACTAGGGTTGGAAAATATCAATATTGTTATTATTATTAAGCTTTGCTAAAATAATACTAGCATCTAGTTTTATTTCCTCCATGGACAGATTGTATCGAATAGAGAGTGTTGTTAAGACTCTTTTGGAAATTTTTAACTTTACTTACTTGAATTAAAGGCAAAACTTCCAAAATTGCTCCATGGGACAAACTGATGAAAGCAACAAATGCTTTTGTAAGCTCTTATAATGTTTTTAATTTTAAGATATTGGCTGAAACTGATATTTCATCAGCTTTAAAGAGGACTGGCATGGCTTCCCTCCTCAGTATTTGGCAGATTCCTCAGTAAAGCTTGCATGATGGGTAATGAAGGCAACCACTTATTGTTGTTTTAAGAATTTGGTTATTTTCTGTAGTTCTATTGGGAAAGGTGCTGACGTCTTTATTTGACTTCAAATTAACAGGTAATGCCAAATGTAGCTGCATATTTGCAGTGATGTAGGAAGTAACTGTAGTCACCTAAACACATCACTGCTGAACAACATAATAATACAACAGCCCAATAGTTGCAGCAGCAGAGGAGTTACCAATAAATAAGTCTAGACGTGACACATTTGAAATGATCTTTGCACAAATTACATAACTTTTACAGCAGCTTAATATTGAGAGATAGACTTCTGCTGTTTTTGGAAACAGTACTGTACCCTAAAACCATATCACGACCTAACTGTAATTATCACATGTGATGTGCTGTAGCTCTGTCCCAGCCCAGCATTGCTCTGCAACGACACTCGATTTTATAGCAGTTCACTTACTGAACAGGACGGCCTGCCTGTATCACTGAAAGAACGCTGCTCAGGTAATACGTCGGTCACTGCAGCTTCTAAACATCCCAGATTCTAATCCAGCAAGGCAATCTAAGGTTACATCAGTCCACAGATGCTTACCTTGGCTATCGTAAGGACCCAAAGAATCTGCTGCCCAGAGCTAAACATTTCAGAATCTTCAAATATATGTTTTCTCAATTTAAATAGTTTTGGTGTGCAAGGGGAAGCCACCGCACATTATTTAAGCAGATTGTTGCAGTGATGTCAGTGAAAATGTATTCAAAGTTACTGAACTCCACCACTCTAAAAGAGATTCTGGTCAATTTGCTTGTGTGCCTTTTTTTGTCAAGCCTTTGGTCTGCTACAGGACCTTTTGTACCTAAACTGACTTAAAGTTTTGTTCTATCTAATCTGCAGCAAGCAAACTTATCCATGTGACTTTCATTAAGCAGGAGGTCGGCTATATTAGGTTTGATCCTTGTTCTTAATCTAGTTTATATGAGGTCCAAACTGGGGTTGAGACACTGGAAATAGTGTTTTGTTCTTAGAAAATAATATACAGAAATTAGTTTTTTGATTATTTACTCTATTATTTGCTGTTTTTTTCACAGGTTGAAGCTCAGGAATGTTTATTTTTTACATCATACTCTGGATTCCTCGGTTCTTTTCTGTCTCTTTGCTTCCCTCTTTGCTGATTCTGGGAAAATTACTGGCATGCAGAAATTTGTTTGGGAGTCTGCATCATGTCAGAGAGCCTCTCAAATCAAAATTTCAAAGTGTCGCCATGTCATAGTTGGTGAGTTCTGGTCACACACAATTAGCCTCACTCCATTTGTTTTCCTATCATATGTTGTTGAAAGTCAGGGTATTGACTCATAAATCTGGCATTAAAGACAGAATCTAAAGCAGCAGAATGGCTTCTGAGTCATCTTAGAGTCATATTTACTTGGAGTTACCTGTAAGTGCTGTATATCAACATGGAAACTCGAGTCACTCCCTTCATGAATCACAAATATATGCAGGCACAACCTCTAGCTATGTCTCATCTGTCCCTTTCTCTGTGCTTTCACCCTGAGGATGAAAGATTGGGGTTGTGCAACATTCTGGGGATGCACACAATGCCGTATATTCCTTTTCTGTACTTTTTGACCTTACTATGACAATAAAGTGACTGAAAACAATCCTTGAAAACACTAAAGTCAAGTGGTCCGATCATTTGAATAGCATTACGTATGCTAAGGTTGGATTGTTTTAATTGTTCCCATAGTCCTTGGGCTAGGGGTTTGCATTGGGAACAAAAGGTTTCCCTCATTTATATTCAGAAAAGGAAAGGATTTAGGAGCAAAAATCGCATAGAGATAGCATTAAAAGTCTCGGTGTGTTATTCACCAGCCTTTTTGTTAAGGCAGAGGACTGAAGGTCAATTTAATGATATCTGGTTCCGGTCTCTCTCTGTTCTGAAATCCTGCTTCATGAATATTATAATGAACTGCATTCACTCAAAGCCTTTGCTGTTCGATAGCTGTTCAATGAACCCCTGCTACACACATGCACACACGCGCACACACACGCACGCACAAACATCTGGCTTTTAAGCATCTTTATCTTTTTTTCAGTTTTTTAAGCCTTTGTGACAAAGAAACGTCCCACCAGTGGTTCAATAAAAAAAAAAATACAGCTTCATAGTTTAAATAAAGCAAGAGCAAAGCTAATAAATAATGGAGGGTGTTAAAAGCAGTCTGAACAGAACCCACTGCTGGATGTGAGCTCTCTGGAAATGGAAGCAATTCCAATCACAAGAACCGCAAAGCAAAGATTCACCAAATAATGTCTGATTTCCGGTGTCAGATTAAAAATAAATAAATAAATAAAGCTTCGACCTTTAGATATAATTTTTGGTTGAAACAAATTTCTATTTATGAGCTAAAATTAAGTGTAAAAATAAAATGACTGCTCAGTATACATTTTAAGCTGTTTGCTTGCGTAATATTATTCATTAGCGCAGCTAACATTAATAAAACTACAGTCTCTTATTGTGATTTTAGTTTCAAACACTCTAAGTATTTCTAAATCCAATGTGTTAGACAACAGATAACAGACTGAAAGCTCAAAAGGATAAAACACAGCTGCTTTTCAGTATTTTGTTTAACCTTCTTGTTATGTGCTGAAAGTCTGGCTTTCTTGGACTCTCACTGAACTGCAGGTTAGGCATCGAAAATACATTTATCTTAAAACAGTGTTATACGTTTCTCTCTTCCTTCGGACCTCACATCCTGGAAATGGCAAACTTAGAGTCTACGCTTTCAGTAACAGCCTTGGGCAGGGCTGTTGTGTTGTGGTAGAGCTTGGACATAGTGCCTTCACTAACCAGAAGAAGATAGCCGATTGAGTTTCTAATAGATCCATCTGGAAATTGACCAGTTCCAGTCGATAGTAGCTTTTTTCTGAGTGCATCTCCATTGCAAAGTGGTGCATTGACTCTGTTTATTTAGAAAAAAAAGCAGCACAATGCTCTCTGTCTCAATATGTTTCGAGTCACTTTGCTATAATGCAAGACCAGCATTTTATCTCAGTTGCATTTTTTTATATATATTTGTACATCCCGCTTTCCACTTAACAGCTTGTCTCCATTATGCAAAGAGAGGAGAAGTAAGAAAAACAACAAGGTGGACAATTTGGTAGGTTTAAATCCTGGCTGAGCTTATTAGTCCAGATATCTTCATCCTGATTGTGGAGGGAAAGCCTTGGATTATTGAGACATGCAGTCTGTATGCATGTGTGGCAGAGAGAAGGAGGAGCGTCTGGTGCACTGATTCACATAAAAAGTCAACTAATGAGAGTTTTAGACAAATGTTGCTGTGTGCTATAAACAAAGAGTTTGGAGAAGGTTGCTGTCAGGAAATAACTTGTCACCCTTCACCCTCTGAGAGTGAAAAGAAGGTTAGGAGTACAGCACCCAGCAGGGAAGCCTTCTTCTGTCAGGAAGCTGTGGCACTGTGACCTTTTGCCCTCTATGCTATCCCTTTTGTGTTTTCAGTTGTTTCTCTACAGCCATTTGTCCTCATCCTCCCAGGACGATGACATTCCTTTCATCGACGCCCTACTGAGGTTTTATTTTACAACCAGAAAGTGCTTTGGCTTTTTCTAAGTTAATGTGTTTTTGTAGTTTGGTTTTTTTAAATAGTGGCACGTCTTGCACTTGTTTGGATATTATCACTGAATATGATAATCGTAGCAACATTAAATGTCTGCTTTTTTTTTAATCCTCAGCTCCATAAGCAACTTTTCCACTCTCCATTCAGCCTTCCTGTTATCCGCTGAAGTCTAAGAACAGGAAGGCTGTATATTTCTTAGGCTTGATTATGTGCAGCCTAAAAAAACACTGACATGTCTCAGTGTGTTTCTTTTTAACTAGCTTCTTACCTCTGTCCCTGACTTAATTTTAACCACCTTACTGTGACTGAAAGTAGATATTTTCAAGTCAACTTTTCATAATAAAAGCATTCAATCTAAAGATTGTTGTCAGCATGACATAATATAGCTTATTATTAAATTTACCAAATGCATCAATCCTGAAATCCTCTAATAATGTGTTTTTTTTATCTTTACCTGTCTGTCGCCATGATTAAACTGAAAGAAAACACTCAGTATTCCTACTGTAAGACTGCAAATATAACCAAAACGGCCAAACCGTCCACCACTTATGCTTTCTTTTTCCATGTTAGTGGAGGTGTTGGGTCCTGAGAGCTCCGAGGCGTGAAGAGAACTGAGTCACACATCCCTCTCAAGCCCTCACAGATATATAAGCAGAGTCAATAAGCGACACAGCCTGCTTCCGCTCACAGACTAGCACCTCACTTCAAACACTAACCTGATGTGTTTCCTCATGGAAAGAACAGCCTGCAACCTCACAGAGACAATTCTTGCACAGCTTGGTTTATGTCACTGCAACGTCTTTTGGCCTAATGTGCCATTTTCAAAATGTGGATAAATCCTCTTTTGCTTGATCTTAGGGATGTGCCGACATTGTGTTCTTGTTAAGATAGATCACAACGGCCTTTGATCAGGAGCTTAGAAAGACCTACTTCACACCACTTCCTCCTCTAAATCCGCCTCTCAGTTCTCCACATTAGGCTCAGGGGTAAAGCCAATCACTTACTAATACAGTATCAGCTTGTGTAGTAGACACTGGCTGTGCACACTTACTGTTCTGGTAAAGTGCTCTCGTAAGGCTACAATGTTAGTGTGCACATGTGTTCACAAATTCGTCTGTTGGCGCTTGTAACATTTAAACCATCAGCTCTTGCCAATTCTCTCTCATTAGAGTTCCCCAATTTCTGTTTAATAGGGAAATGAAGTAAACAGCTCTGCTCCCTGCTCTTTTCCACTCTTTTTATCTTAGGATGGGTACAGCTTTTGACCAGCTGTGAAACACAAATAACTTCTCACAAAGAACATAATTGATGCCATTACATTTTTCTATTTTCAAACAGGCTTTGTGGGAAGTGATTGGGGCAAGCTGCTCTTACGTTCAAGCCTTTTATGGTTTGCTTTGTGTTTTGAGGATAAGCATATTTTGTTTGATTTCTTTTTCAGCCTCACAGATCAGAGAGGACTTACAACCCGTTTTATGATGCCTGAAGTGAGCATTATTTTTCTCTCTGGACCCCTTCGACTTGCAGTCAAAGAGAAGCAGAAACCGCCTGCTGCTGTTCATGGTGTGTTTGTAAAGGCGCAGATACTCTACTGCAGAACTTTATTATTGTCGGCTGTAACTGTGCGCAGTATTTTATGAAATTTTTTGTTCTGTGCGATCATTGTTTTCGCAGCTTGGTATATTAGAACGATGCCTCATAGAGTGCAACTAAAAAAATCTCTTGACCGCAACTTTATTCTTCTTTCTTGGTTGTACTAGTTCTCACAGACATTTCATGGCTTTTCACGTGCAAACTATCAATTAGATGAAGTGAACATCTGACTGAATTTTTTTTAAATACTTTGCTGTTACCTCTCCTGTGGTACGACTTCTATCGGTTTACTCGGGATCTGCTAAACTACACTACCCCCACTGAGCACCTGAGGCTTATTTCTCCTCATTACTTCTGTGCAATGGTGTATTTTTCCCCTGGCGACCCCTACTGCTTGTAAAGAGAACTGCAGGGAATGAGACAACACAAAATTATCATAAGAAGCATCTAATATTTCTGTAAAAAATGGCATGTGAATAAAAATGCAACATGCAGTTTTATGTACAGGTTCTGACTTGTTACAAGATGTTCTGTCTCTATGTGAAAAATATTTCAGTCCATTTAAATTATTCTCACCACTGTTAGTCTACATTGCTGTCAGGGTTGAGGAATAATGTCACTATGAAACTATTAAATGTCCACTGAATCCTGTGATAGCTTAGATTTGATCATTTGTAAGCAGTTGCAAATATTTCCTTTTGAAACAGGAAGCCACCAAATGAAGCCACCCAGCCCCACAAATACGACAAATCTGTCAGTTGCTCTAATGCACACATGGGTGCACACAAACTGTCATTGTTATCATTTTTGAGTTGCCTTTTTATTTATTCTGCAGTCTGCTTCTGCTCCTGCCAGCTCCCAGTGTGCTCCTGCATAACACTGCAGACCTGGGCTGAGTGTGCACAGAACGTAAGAGCTGTACAGATTTATTGGGCCAATAAATTGACGGAGTGATCGGTTCTTGGAAGAGTCTGAGCTCCATGCGCTCGGTTGCCGTTCTAAACAACCTTGCTTTATCGCCTGAGATGCACTCAGCTGTTTCTCTCCTCGGGACCACCTTCCATCTAAACAAATGCCCTTGCAAGCTCAAAGTGCACATGTGGAGCAAATGCGCTCTAATTGAATCGCGTACAGTTTATTGCATTCACAGCCATGCTCTTCTGTCTTGTGCTTGTTCATAAAACATGATTTAGTAAACAGAGACGGGCAGATCATTTCCCTCTCTAACACGTCCTGCTCTGACTCTGCCCGGTGCGTACCCGCACTCGGCTGCGGCAAAACACACACTGGGAATTTGTGAGAGAACAGCTGGCTGTAAAGTCACTCGCACACGACCTCACATCACAACCCTATAACTCGCATGTGCGAGTACAGTAGTTTTGAGTCCAGGCAGAGCTGAAACAGCCTCCGTTGTCAGAGTGTAATTGAATGCATACGGTCTCGGGAGGTGCGAGAGTTCACTTTGTTCAGGCTACAAGTGCAGCCAGGTTCACCGTTGAAACGCTATAAATCACCTAAAAAAGTGAGATCAGGGCATTTTTGCCTCGCAGGGCTCTGTCTGCTTGCGTGTGTTTGAAATCTTAAGTATATCTTGGCTGAGATTTAGCTTTCATTGTTTTGTAGCCAACTCTGCTATCGTAAAAGCTCATTTCTAGGACTCCATTGGTTCCTCTGTTCCCTCCCTCCTCTCCATCTTCCATGATCAGTACCAAACCAGTTGCCTTCACAGTTGCCGTGCCCTGACTTCCCAGCAGCAGCTGGAGTCTCAGGCACTGAAGGGACATTGTGTGGTGAAAGGGATCATTGTTTTAGTAGAGGTTTGGGTTTGGATTGTTGTGTAGTCTGACTGCTGGCTATGCATTGTGGGGGCATTGCATATTTTTTTATATAAAGTGGTACACAGAGTTCCTACTGGAATGTGCAGCCTCACTTTAACCTTCAGTCTATCCTTTATACCTTTTCTTTTACGTTCTACTTCTCCCTCCGTCACTAAGTGCAACCCTGGGTGCAGAAGAGGAACAGAGTAAGTATGAGGGAAAGTAACGGAAGAGGGTGGAGAGAGGCGAGGCACATAGTTGTGGCTGGCTAATTGAAAGCCAGCAGTTCGGTCAGTAAAGTCCCCGTGTTTGGGAGTGGTCAGGAATTTTCAAGTTATTTCTTTTGTTTGTGCAGAAATGCAGTAGTTTGACAGCTGACGTTGATGCTAATCTAACTTCTTTCTGGCATTGAAATAAGTGCCAGGAGTATTTTGTGAGGTCAAATAGCTTTTTTTTACAGTTGTTTGAAAAATTGGTTTAAAATTTGTATGACTATTGAAGTACCTTTCATTATGTGCCTCTTAGCCTGTCTGTTCACATTTTTGTATTTGACCAGAAAATCTGCTGTAGTGTGATCCCTGTTAGTATTAGTAACATGACTGTGTAGTGGCTAGAGAATAAGTTATTTTCTTTGATGGCATGGTAAGAGGAAACATTTTGCTTGGTTGAACTTCATACAACAACTACTTACTGCAGTAATGTCTATAAATAATATACCTCACATACTCTGAGGGCCAGAGGTGTAACAATATATGCAGCTGAGGAGATGAGACGATGTATGAATCTTAGAGTTACCAAATGACCTATCATGCATAATTTTTGGTCTATCGGAGGAAGTTGGAGTATCCAGAAGGAATCCGTTCAAAGAGAGAACGCACCAACTACATGCAGAAAGTTCCTGGTCACGTTTGGATCAGAGGGTTTGATCTTGTTAGGCAGAAGTGCCTACAAATTTAAACCCTCCTTTTTTGTTGATATTTTCTCACTCAAAGTATTTTGCATTTGTTTAAATATAAGGTTGTCCTATGCAAAAAATAAAAAAAAATGAATGACTCTTTCTAATGTATTCTGTAAATCTCAATCTTTATTCCTCTCTCTCAATTTTCCATTTTTTTAAGACAGTAAAACTGAATATATGTGCTGACATTTCAGGAATGCAGTAAAATATAAATTTCACTCTCCTAAAAATGTCTGAAGTGCACTTTCCGTTTCCATGCACAAATTATTGCGTAGAAATGTTTTGTGCCTCCTTCTGCTCCTTTTCTCATTCTCTTTGAGTTAGCATGTTTTTACGAATCGTTTGCGTGTCAAATCTCAGCTGGAGGGCTGATATCATGGTGCGACCGCAGGCGTCTGACCTGCTTAGTGATAGCAGTCAGAGGTCAAGGGTTGCTGCTCTGAACAGGAAAGCCTATCCATGTAGAACAACACAATGTAAACAAACCATTAAACACCATCTGCAGTGGCGTCAAATGCCCCGAAGGGTGTTGTTTGTGTGGCCGTTTGTGTCGTCGTAGTATCTCTGATTTCCTCCCCCAGTGACATGCGAGGATCAGCCGAGCCAAACAGGAACAGAGAGGCAGCAGAGGCATGACCATCTGGTATCTACTGTTGCATTAAATTCCCCACTAGACGGTTATATTTTTAAAAGAGATGGTTGATATCAGCTTTTTTGACCCTAAAATTCCAAAGAGCACCACTGCGTGAGCTCATGTATTTAAAATTCAGAAGATCTAATTATTTTTGGCTTTTCTGGATTTCCATTTTTTCCTCCACACATACCGTTTTGATTTCCCCACCTTTCCTTCCTGTCTCTTTCTAAACCCAGAACTCTTTCTATCTTCCTAATCTCTCCCTCCTCTCTGCTCCCCATCCTCTTATGTCCCGCTTGTTTTCTCCGACAACATCACATCCCCTTAATGTCACTGCCTGATACCCCACCCTCCGATCTTTCTGCTGTCTTCTCTGCTAACATCGCAGGCAGTCAGTCTCTATTTGGCTATGTCCGCTGGTCTAACACCTGCCACTCCGATCTCATGCTGTGGAAGTGTGTGCGTGAGTGCCAGTGTTCACCTAGGCCTGTGAGCATGTGTAAAAGGTCACATTTGCTGCTTGCTTCAATGTGTCAGTTTGTTTTAGCATCTTAACCCTACTAACAGGGGGATGTGTGGATTACAGGCAGATTTAGGCTGCTACGTCTCTATTCTGAGATACCCAGAAGGAGAAGCCTGTTAATTTAGCTGCTAAAAATACAAACCGTCTTCCCAGCAGGTCACTCTAAGGCCCGCTGTGCACGACGGGACTCTGATGACAGCTTCTTTACAAGGCTTGTGTGCACATACACATGTAGACATTCTTCAATAGTCCCTAGTTTCAGTGGTGCATTTGGTTTAAGGTACAAGAGCCCAACAAAGACATTTGAACATTTCACGGTTTTCCAAGCTCTCTTTGTCTGATCTAGTGTTTTTTTTAATTCATTTTGTTTTGTTCTGTTTTTACATGAATTACAGGAAGAGATATCCCGATTGTGATTATTGATCCCCAGTTACGATCCAAGTCGTTTATGTACAGGCATTTACTCATATTGAGATAATGTCCAATACTGCATTAACAAAATCAATGACATGTAGCTTGAAGACTGGAAAGTTATATTGTACAATTAAATAAAACATTACATTGCATTAGTATTACAAAGCCTATACTGTGATTATGTCCTCCTTAATCCAATCACCAGTTGAACTCTAGATGCTGCAGAATCCATCTGTTTTGTTTGTAAAGATATATTTTAAGTACAGTTACAGTTTTTAATAAACTTATTTCTTGTTTCTATTGATGATGTTTGGCTGCTGAGCAGTTTGAAGTGGGCTAAAGCTAGGCTATCAGCAATGTTAGCATCATTTAATTTCAAGCCGTCCAGATGTTTCACGTGCCTCAGGATGCTGGGTGCTTGAAACTCAAAGGTAAATTTGGGACGCTGTTAATTTCTGATCAAATTAGTTAACAATTATGTGACCACTTTGGGAAATTCATGAAACTTTATTCCCAGACAGTAAGCTAATACTTAAATGTGAAAACTTAAGAAGAGACAGGAACTTCCCAGAAAAGTAACAAACCAAATCAGTATACAACTGAAGCCTGTACATTTCACACCATTTATCAGTAACTATTCAGAACCGAGGAGAAGGGGCGGGAGCAAGACACAAGCACCAAAGAAATGACAAGACTCGAGGTTTCACAAAATCTTTAATGTTATCACATGTCGACCCATTTAACAAATTTTTCAGAACAGCGGCTTATATAGCAAGATAAGAAACAGTGTGGTAGCAATCTTTAAAAAAACTAGCTTCGCCAAACAATGTTGCACTGTTTCCTTTAGATGCAATTAACCAAAATATACAAGCATAACAAGAACAGAGACAGCTGTTTGTTTTTTTGTTGTTTTTTTTGTCAAAGACTCCTTTCCCATCTTTTAAAATGCCTTAATAGGGTCACTAGCTCTGGTTAGTGTTCCTGGTCTTAGTTTTAACTCACAAATCATAGTTTCAATAAAGTTTACTTTTGACTTGGTTGCATTCCAATTTAGTGCCTCAATTTTAAAAAGAACAAATATTCATCAATACACTGGATGAATGAAAACAAAGATTCCTCATCACTTGTTTGGTGGGCTTTTGATCATTTTAATCTCAGTAGTTAATGCCAACTCATGCTTACTGTAAATTTTTACAGTGAAAATCAATTAATCAAAATATGCACTCAGATGAGGCCTGGTTTTTGGACTTAAAGTATCTTTTGAAAATAACATTTAAGTGGGTATTAAACAGACTATTCATTAAGCCCACATTTACACATTACTCTTGTTTAACACCCTTACAATGCTTTTTAAAAAATCTGGTCATGCTAGTTTTCTTAATTATACTATGCATATGAAGTGTGGAGGCAAACATTTTAGTTTTCACAATAAAACTTTTGTCTGTCCCTTAAATATAACATCTTATTAGTGTTGCTGTTATGCATATATTGCAATATTTCAAAACGCTTAATTAATTTGCACTGGTTTAGCTGGCAAACATCAAGATTTGACTCATGTGGGATTTACAGCTGCTTCCCCCCTAACCCCCACCCAGAAAACTAACGCTAATTCCAGAATTTTATAAAACATCATTTTTGTACAGAGAGATATCCAAGCACCCAAATTTGGGCCCTAATAACAAGCAGTCTCCATTATTCTCCTGCTGGGTCTTGGCTCAGGGCAAGATGGATGGGGATGGAAAATAAAGTGTGGAGACAAAGAGAGAAAAGCCGACTGAGGAAGGCGAAGAGGAACCGATTTGAGTTGAGGCTGAAGGAAACGGGCAGAAAACATTTAATATTTAAGTGAAATGAATTAAAAAATTTATATGAATTAGTCAGAGGGAGAAGGGGTTGATAAATGGGAAATGTGGGTGAGGAGGAGGATCGGAAGCGTGCGTGATTTTACACCAGAGAAGATTTAGTAGCATGTAGAGTGTGCACTTGTTAATGCGTCACTGGAGAGGACACACACACACACACACACACACACACACACACACACACACACACACACATGCTCCATCGGTCAAAAGCCACTTCAGTATTCAGTAGTTCTCAGAGTGAAATAAAATCAGGTTTTCGGTCTTAAAAAACCCCCTAAAAAACACATTGACAAAAATCATTCAAGGTCATAAAATAATTTCTTCTGCTCTGCCTTTGTTTGATCCCCCATCTTCTCCCCCCGACTTTCTTCTTTTCTTCTCACTGACTTCATGCATCTCTCTGTCTTAAGCTTAAGTTCAAGTTCATGGACACTGTGTGTCCATGTTGCTGCTGACAGAGAGAACTGGGGGGCTTATGGGGTCGTTCCAATCCCGGGTCAGCGTCACCAGAGTCAAATCATTTTAGGGATTGAGGGCGATTTATATGCTACTGACTGGGTTTGTGAAAGTGTCAGCCAATGTCTGCCTGCACACAGATTCACCTCAACAAGTCTAAAATGTCGCTGAAAGGTTTCAGTGAATCAGTTCCGAATGTAAAATTAACATTTTATTCGGTGTGCTCGAATGAATATATTTCAAGTGTTTATTTTTGGTCAGTGTTATTTATGGTGGCTTAAAGTTTATGGAAACCTAAAGTTCAGGTTCAGGAATTCAGAATAATACTAAAAATCAATGAATTTATCTTAATCAAGTAAATGTTACAGCATGACCAACACAATTAAGGGGAAGACTGTCGATTTGATAGTTTTCCAGCTGAACTTTGTTAACATTCTCCTCAAGGAGATTGAGCTACAAGTCATTGATGAAGAAGCTGCCTATTTAAGGGTTGAAGGAGAAAGTTGAGTGTAAGGAAAAAAACTCGCCATATTTCTAAATAAATTCTCTTTTTCTCACAATGTTTTCCCCCTTTCCGCCTCCCCGGTTGTCATTGCAGGACAGCGACATTCAGAAGAAGATTGACCATGAGATCCGGATGCGAGATGGAGCCTGCAAGCTGCTGGCTGCTTGCTCACAGCGGGACCAGGCCTTGGAGGCAGCAAAGAGCCTGCAAACGTGCAGCACCCGCATCATGGCCTACATGTCGGAGCTGCAGAGGATGAAGGAAGCTCAGGTCATGCAGAATGTCCCACGCAGGTCCTCGGATGCCGGCCCGATGGACGATAGACTTCCCTGTAAAGGGAAAGTGGCAATCTCAGGTATGTAAAAAAAAAAATGAAAGTAAAAATTTGAGAAAAGTAAAGTTCAATTCCACTGATAAATTGGGAATTCAGGGAGCAAAACTACATGAGAAAACCATTACAAATTTGATCTGGTTTTGCACCTACACAGTAGTAGAAAGACTGAACGTTGATAAAATGGTAAACTAGCAGGATCTGTGTTTTTTTGTGGCTTGTGTACATCTGTTTTGCAGCTGTAGAGCAAACTACAAATCTATTGTCTGTGAAGCTGTGACAGTGACTGAAAGCTGAATAGATACGTGGATAGAAACGCACACACACACACACACACACACACACACACACACACACACACACACACACACACACACACACACACACACACAGTGCCCACATACTTATCAGCTGGACAGGGGAGGTGATTAACATTTTTGTGGTCTAATCCGCCGTCTGTTGCTATTCCAGATCTTCGGATCCCTCTTATGTGGAAAGACACGGAGTACTTCAAGAACAAAGGAGGTGAGGAGTCATCTTCTGCGCACGCGTGCGTGCGTGAGTGCGTGTGTATGCGTGTGTGTGTCTGAAGGAATTTTCAGTTGGACTGTGAAAGATTTACGTCTGTAGGATTTATTAAAGATGCATGTTGGAGAGAAGTTATCTGTTGCTGGATTTTGTATGCTGTTTCTCGTGACTCAAGAACAAAATCAGCTTTTTTTCCCTGCCTCTTTGGAGAAACCTTGGGTGCCAACTTAAGATTTAACCCAGAATTTTCACCAAGGAGTACAGACAGACCATGAAGACTGGAATTTTTATATATTTTTTTGTCTATGTTAGTTCCTGGAGCTGATCTTTTACAATCTTTTGCAGCTTTCGCCAAGATCTCAGTAAGCCAACAGTTCAGACATGCTGGCTTTGACTTTTGGCTCTGAGAAGTCTGGACGTGCACCAACTGAACGGAATCTGTATTAGCAGGGCTGGCAATACTGCGCTGGAAGGGAGCTGTTGTGGATCAGTTGCATTTTTGTTTCATTTAAAATTCACTGACACACAGCAAATCTAATGACTGTTATGCTTAAATTGCCTATTTTCCATCTCACCGACTGGATAAAGCTAATTTGGGTTAACTCCTGTGAAGTCATTATAATATTTTTTTAGTGCTCAGTTATTCCCCTGACAGCTTATATGGAATTAATATGAATGACCTTCGCATACAAATGAAACGAGTTGAGAAAAGAGTGTTCTCAGCATATTACAGTTTTATTCATAGGAGCTTAACTGGTAAAAATCTGAAAATGTGGGATCCTATTGCATTCATGGTTGTTCACATTGACCCCCCAAACTAAAACAACGTGAAACCAATTGTCCGCAGAAAACCTATATGAGGCTGCAAAAGACTTGAGTCTGTCCAGCAGGGCAGCAACCCTATGCAGCCATATCCACTAAGGAATAGTGTAGATTAATCCTTGTCGATTTCAAAATCCATCGTCCATTCTAATCAAGCTTCAATTTGTTTTATTTATCTTTTTACTATTTTGTAAAGAAGGATGGGGAAAGACATCAGCTTCTGGATATTACGAAGGTTTCATGAAGCAATACTTTTGGATTTTTATGAGCACAACATTCTGAAAGTGATCTGCATTTTCTTTCTACTTTGCTGTCATGCGCTACTTTGTGTTGGTGCTTCACAAAAAAAAAAAACCTGAAGAAAATACAATGAAGTTTGTGGAGAAAAAGTAAAAAGTAAGAAAAAGTGAAAAGGTTAAAGGTCTCAATATGACACTGCAGACGCTTAGAGTGGCTGTTAGCCGCAGTGACAGCAAAAGTGCGCCACTGTACTTTCAACAACGTGCCTGTTAGTGGTCCGGTTTACCTATTGACAGGCACGATTGCTGAACTGAGACTAACAACAGAGAAGTTTGTTAGGCCTCCAGCAGCATCGAGTTCTCTGTCACGCTTTGCCCGTTCAGGTTAAGTGCCCCGTCTACAGCAAAACGTCCAACATCAACGCTTTCCTCCGATTCTTTCTCTCGCAAAAACGTGACGGGAGAGGTTGAAGCTGGAGTGAGTCGAGTGAAAATATGCAAACGAGTTGCAGCTTTGTGAACGTGCGAATATGGTTTCTCACATTTCTCCCTCTCCTCTGTCCCGTCGCGCAGAGCTTCATCGATGTGCCGTGTTCTGCCTGCTGCAGCTGGGAGGAGAGATCTTCGACACGGACATGGTGATAGTGGACCGGACGCTCACAGATATCTGCTTTGACAACACCATCGTCTTGTAAGCTATCTGTCCGTTCTGTGTTTACGACAGTGTGTCAGTCCGTGGCTCGAGCGTTCAGCAGGTACACATTTTTATAAAATGTAGGATTCAAGAAACGCAGTATTTTGGAAAGAACAGGCAGCACTTGAAACAGACATTCATCTTGAAAGAGTTGCAGCTGCGATTGAAGCAAAAATATTTTGTTGCAAAATATTTGCAATATTTGTACAAAAACACAATATTTTGTCACAAATATATGTAGGGCAAATATATTGCCCTTTATATATATATACAGCATATAGCAGTCTTGTATCGGTGTGTTACACAAAACTACTTTATATTGGGTAATGTGGTAGGTGGTGGTTAAATTGTCACAAAATGTGAATAAGCTTAAGGGATATGAAGCATTCAGTACATTGCACTTACATTGCTAGAAACTGAGTCCATCTTCCCACAGTATACGTGACAGACTGTACGGTTGTGTCCTTGTGCAGCAGTGAAGCCAGCCCTGGCTTTGAGCTCCGAGTTGAGCTGTATAGCTGCTGCTCTGAGGACGACTACTCTGCCGGAAGCACGCCCAGAAAACTGGCCAGCAAGTTGAGCTCCTCCCTGGGCCGTTCAGCGGGAAAGAAGCTCAGAGCGGCGATGGAGCCTGGAGCTTGCAGTCCCGTTAGTAACGGAGGCGCGGCTCCTCTCCTGCTGCCGGTTCCCTCTGTGCCGTGAGTTTGGGTTTCGCTTCTTGCATGTTTTTCTCTCATTGTTCCGTACGACATGATATAAAAATGCTGTTTTGTCCGTCTTTTGTTGGTTGTCGACAGGGGCCCAAAGTACCACCTCTTAGCTCACACCACCCTGTCGCTGTCACACGTCCAGGACAGCTTTCGCACGCATGACCTCACTATTTCAGGCAACGGTGAGTGGCAGCCTCCATCAATCTGCGCCCTCGCCGGCTCTCTGCTCCCCTCCCGCCGCCAGATCGGCCATCTGTCTGCTCTTTGTCCTGCTGCCACTCGTCTGCGTCTCTCGTCTCCTGCTCACGCTCTCGTCATTTTCCGTTAACCGCCGCGCGCCTCCTCCACCTGCTCCTCCGCGTTGATTTCTGACATGTGGCCATCAACAAGGTCGCCGTAAATAAAAGTTCTGCAAGTGGGGAAGGAGGCGGGGGGCTTTGGGGGGTTAATGCTGTGTAAAGCTGCGATGATGGAGCCTAACAAGGGCCCATACCCAGAGACAGACATTGGCTCTTGTATTTTATTTATTGGTCCCCTCAGCGCGTTGTAAAGTTTCATAGCTGCATTTCATGTGCAGCCTCAGCAGCTGCCTGTCTTTTAATACCAAGTGCTTCTCTCTGTGCGCTAATGCATGCGTGGGGCCTTTGGAGAGCATCTCGTTATGCGCATGCTAATAATTTGAGTTGTTTGCATGCGAAGCTTGAAAGCAGTGTCGAAAAATATTGCGATTAACTTTGATTCTTTATGCTCTTGTCCTCCAGAGGAATGCTCCTACTGGCTGCCTCTCTACGGCAGCATGTGTTGCCGCCTCGCAGCTCAGCCGCACTGCATGACCCGGCAGATGATGGCTGGATGGTTGAAAGTTAAGGCAAGTTGGGCCAGTAGTTTGTGTTTGCACATTGATTTGAGCTCGTCCTTAGCGGGTTCTGTTTGCTGTCCCTCGTTTATCTCCCTTCGCCTCTGGCTCAACTCGCCGCCTCTCTTCATGTCTGCAGCAGTGTGGAGGCGATCCCAAGACATGGACAAAAGTCTACGCCGTTCTAAAAGCAACAAGCCTTTTCTGCTACCAGCGACAGGAGGATGTGGACGCCAAGGTGGAGCCTGCTCTGACCATCGGCATCAACAAGGTGAGCTAATGAGCAGCATAGGAGCTTGTGATGAAAATCTAAAAAGAGAACGTAACAGGTTCAACATTCAACCTCACAGAACCCACAGCTGGATTTATTTATTTTTTTATTATTATTTCACAACACCGAAGGCGCAAGAAGAATTGACGGTAAAGTTTTTGGACTCCTGTCAAGTACATCCCAACCCAACCGGGAGAGCCTGGTACTTAAATATAAATAAGAAGTTAGCTGTTTTATTTGGTAACTGGTGTTCCCTCGAGCAAGAAGCCCTTATCTGCCCCGGCTGAGCTGTCAAGCGGTCAACGCTGACTGTTTCTCAGTGTCTGAGCTGCAGCAGCTCAGACACTGAGCTTAGAAGGATTTAGAACGTTGTAAAATATCAACTATAGTTGTCTCTTCACTTAATAAAAATCCTGATTAGTTGGTCCTGAAGCTAACGGGTAAACCCAGAGACGGGAGTCTTGCGAGGCATAAACCTTTGGCTATTCTGAAATATTCCTGGTTGCAATGAACACAAGAAAATCACGGTGTGAAGACTAAAAGAGCATAATGATCCACTCTTATTAAGGTAACACTGTTTTAAAAACTTCACTTGGCAAGCTACAATGTCTGTTAAGCAGCAGATTGAGATAGCAAAACTGAAAAATAAAACAACCCAGTTAATATCTATTTGTTATTCTTGTGGTAATCTATAAATTGTTACAATATTACCCACACGTGTAAATAAGTAATCATTGTGCAAGAATACAAGACGTATCCCTCCTTAATCTACATAATAATTTAAACAGAGCCTCACTCAGAAACGCTGAATGTCTTTAAGGGTGGCTGAAAACAGAGCGTTACTAATTAAGCAGGCTTAACATCCCTAATTACATCTGTTTATTGCGATTCTCTCTTTGGAATCCCTTGAAGAAAAAAAAAAGTCCATCTCCATCAAATATGGGGAATCATGTAATTTGTGATTCAATTTGTGATTCAGTTCTCTCCCAGGATCAAAGTGTCAGTGACTCAGTCATCTCAGGCTTTTTCCCTCTTTCTGTCTGCATCTCCGCACACAACTACCCCAAAGCAAGGTCAGCCCATGTCTGAGCAAACCTCTGGCTCTCCTGCAGAGAAGGAATCAAAGCCTTGCGAAAAGATAAACGGCACAACGCTGCCATCTAGTGGTCACAGGCACAACGGGAGCCGGGGGGAGGAAGTCAGACGGACGGAGGATGTGGGAATTGGGAGTTTGCTCTTTTCGTTGGATAATTGCTGATGGGACTAATTGCTATCTTTATTAATGAGGGCTTAATTTCAATGAGGGACTTCCATTTACAACTGCTGTAACGAACAGCTGCTGCGACAAGTAATTTGGATTAATCAGAACAGAAGCGCTGCTGTCCAAGTCCCCGTCTGCGGGCCACTTTGCGGCAGACCTTTTCAAGGGCCGTTTTTGTTCCAGGAGACCAGGATACGCGCCTCAGAGAAGGACCCCCACGGTAAGGGTCAGAACATCAGCGTCAGCAACCGATACGGAGGGGAGGAGGTCACGCACACCCTGAACACGGAGAGCCGGGAGGACACGCACAGCTGGATGGAGGCCTTCTGGCAGCATTTCTACGACATGAGTAAGAGAACGTTTTGCCTTTACAGAAGCTGCCTGACGAGAGTCAAAGAAGCAGCAAGACAGGAGTATTTTAACGTGTTTGTTTCTCCCTAAACAGGTCAATGGAAGCAGTGCTGCGACGATTTAATGAAAATTGAACTTCCCTCTCCAAGAAAGCCAGCTCCTGTCACCCCAAAGCAGGGCTCACTTTACCATGAAATGGGTAAGTCTTTACCCGCCCTGGAGATGTCGCCTAATGGGCCCGTTTTAGTTTGTTTTAATTTACATCAGAGTGACAGAATAAAGAGAACGCTCGCTGCGCCTGCACTGCATGTGACTGTGTGTGTGTTCTTAAATTACTGGGTGGATGTGCATGAAACACACGGCCATGATTAGATTTTCCCTCTGCAGTAGCTCTAACTCTGCTTTACGTCTCTGTTCTGTAGATGGAGGAGGTCTTATCTCTGATGTGCTGACTCACTCTGTCTTCTTTTTGTTTCCTCTTTCACTCTCTTCCCTGCGTTCTGTGATCCTCTGGTTTATGCTCTTCTGTTCTTCCTTATTTATATATATATATATTTTATATTCTATCCATTTTTCATCCACTTCTATTGCAAATTTTAATTTCCAACATCATCCTTGATTCATATTTTTTTCTACATTCTTTTCTTGCCTGACCTTTAAACATAAATGACCGCTTTTTAAATATTTTTTTACCATAACCATCCACACACTTTGACCCTGTATTCTCTCTCCTACTCACCTCCTGTCCTCTCCACTCTTCCTGTCTTACCAACCCTGCTCATGGTTTTCTTAACCCCTTGCTGGCAGCCCCTCTTTCAGCGCCCTCCTCTGAGGGTCTTCTGCTGCAGGATAACGCTGTGTCTGCTGAGATTCGTGCTCTGCTCTCGTCCTATTACAATGACAGGTGAAGTAGCAGCTGCAGGGTTTATTGAATAAATTGTGTTGCCGTCTTCAAAAGGATGCGATGAAGCTCCCTTCAGATCTGGCGTTAACATGCGCTCTGACCAATCAGATGTCTGCTACCTGAAGCTGAAGCTATTGGAACATCAAAGATTTACATTCAGTCACTTTGACAATTTTATTTCTGCAGTTTATATGAGTCACATTTTTAGAAGTTATTTGCTATTCAAGATTTATTTATTTACTAAGGTTCTTAGTAGATGGGATATGGGGGGGAATGGAATATAAAACGTATAATTTTACAAAGCTCAGCATTATTTTATAGACTCTTAAAATTTTAAACTCTAGAAGAATTCCAACAAAGACTTTATTTTTGTCAACTTTTAACTGAAAATAATTGTAATTTTAGAGTATTTTTGGTATGAGCAGATAGTTTTTTACAACACTTTTCTAAATGTTCATATATGGAGCCAGCTAGACTAACTCTGGAATTTGAAGAGAGTCATATCATATTAGTAATTTGTTTCCTTCAGTGTCTCTCATGGCATTTAGCTAATCAGACCCAGAGTAATACCGGTGAGGGTCCAATAAGGGTCAGCTTCACTCAGACCAGGTAATAATGATTAGATAAGATTTAATATAAATGAGATAAATAAGATTTGAATGCAGTGTAAGAAACTAATTAGGAAAAAAAATCTTTGTGACTTTGCTTAATTTGAAATAAAATCCAACAAAAGCTTTTGTTTTGTAAACTTTGACTGGTTTCCTACAGTTTTTTTTATTTCTTCATCCAAAAACAGTTTTTAAAAAAGTCTCAGACTAAAAATGATGTAACATAAATTGACAATGACCTTACATCGTCATGGAATTCCCATCCAAGTGGGCAATTGCGTTGACAATATATTTCACTGAGATTTTTGATGAATTGCAAATAAATTGCAAGGTGGAAGAAGAAAAATGTCTTCACATTTATTTTTTAAAAATGGAAATGTATAATTTCAAAATGGAGTTTATCAGAATGTAATTCAGATGTATGTGCAGCTGTTTTGTTATGACTTTCAAAGTTTATTAATATTAAAAATAAAAACAACAAAACAAGGTATTTGAAGTGGATAATTGAATATTGAATAATTGATAATAATAATTGAATATTGAGCTGTAGATGCCTGGGTTACACTCAACGTTTGTGTTCAACCAGCATCCAGATAATTGCAGTGAGATTGCAGAACTGCAGGGTGAGACTCTGCACATCGCCTTAAAAGCACCTTCCTGATTTAATCTCAGTGTAACATGGTGGCGATAGCATCAGGCTGTATTGCGCCTTCCCATTAACAGTGTGTAGAGTTGCGGACTTGATTGATGCAGCTAAATACAACCATAAACATACAGACAGCTGGAGTAGAAATAATTAGATTACAGCACATTCACATGCTGGAATGGTCCAGTCAAAGTTAAGACCTAAATGTATCTCTCCATCCTATCTGGCTGAGCTTAAACTGTCTTGGAAAGAAGAATGGACACACCTCATTAAACTCAGCATTTTGACTTTAATCTCAGAATACAATCATCCACAACACACTTATGTGCTGCTTTGTGTTAAGCATCCATATAAAATTCCAATAAATACGTTTGACGTTTGTGGTTGCCGTCTTGCAGAGCCTGAAAATTCAACTTCCCAGCGTCTTGATTAATTTTGCTGCTTTTGCTCCGCAGTTATTGAGTCATCCGATGACCTCAGCAGCACCGTGTCCGACATCCTGGCCCGGAGAATGCAAGAGCTGGAGCTCCGCAGCCAGCTGGGCACGTCTCCCACCTGGATGTCTGTGTTTGAGGAGAACAGTCCGAAAAGCCCCGGCTTCCCTGTCCGTCCGTGTACCTCCCGCCTGTCTGGCCACAGCCCCCACTCTCCTCACCGCCTTCCCTCTCGGAGCCCCGTGAGCCCGCAGCGCCGCCCGCAGCCCGGTCTGCTCTCCTCTGACGCCAGCCTGACGTCGGACAGCGACAGCCACTGCAGCACCAGCCCGTGCTCCCACCGCCACGGCTGGCCCGAGCCGTCGTCATCGAGCTTCTCGCTTTTGTCCTCCTCGCCGTCCCGCCTGAGGCCGCGCACTCTCTCTCTGGACGCTAAGCTCAGCACCCTCCGGGGGCGAGGGTACGGCGGCGGAGGGGCCTTCCAGTGCTCCTGCCAGCCTCCCTCCTCGTCTCTGCTCGCGCCTCACCCCGTCTCCTCCCGCTCGCCTCTGTCGCAGCGCAGCACGCAGACCACGCTGTCCTGCTCCAGCTCCACCTCCAGCAGCAGCTCCAGCAACAGCGAGGGCAGCCACAGCCCCGAGTCGTCGGAGGGCGGCCCGTTCTCCAGGCCCTCGCCGGCTCGACGCAGCCTGAGAAACCTGCGGGCCAGGCTCGATCCGCGTAACTGGCTGCAGAGTCAGGTGTGAATTTATTCCCTAATGGACTTTTTTCTTTTTTTTTTTTTTTTTTGCTTGTTTGTTCAAGCATACACATTAACAGGCTTATTATGTGAACTAAACTCAAGGATGTGTGCAGCTGCCTTTGACAAGAAATGGTGGCTTAGAGAAGACCTGCATGGGTCAAACTGGAAAATTAGTTTTTTCGTTGTTGTTTTAACCCAGAAGATGATGACAATCACAGCAGGAGCTGCTGGGTTCTCACAGTTTATAGGATGGGAGACAATGTGTTTGCTTTCAGAAATTACATTGATGATGCTGCTTTGGAGAGAGTAAACAAAAAGATAAAAAATTGCTTAGATACGCTGCACACTGTTCAAACTCTTAATGTGATCTTGAAACTGGAAAATGTTATTTTTTCCCCCTTTTCCTTCCTTACTATCCATTTGAAGGTAAAAATCTCTCTTGTTGTCCCAGTCATACTTTATCTGAATGTAATTTATTATGTTATAAAATGTGAAGTGTTTCTGCTGCAGGGGGGTCTGTGACTTGGAGCAAAAGAGCACTTCACAGGAAAGATTTACATATTTACATATTTATTATTTTATTAACATGTGTTGTGGCAGCATCATGGTGTGGGGAGATTTTTCTTAAGCAAGAACAACAGGCTGCAAAAAGACTTGAGTGGAGGTTCACTTTACCTCTCAGCAGGGCAATGACCTTAGAAATACAGTGGGAGCTGCAGTTCGTTATTCAGGGACTACAAGGCGTGAGATTTTAAACAACATACTCCGTTTGTGCAGTTTTGCTCCCCCGGGATTCTCCTCTTTTAGGTTGATGAAAGGTTAACGTTTGTTGCCTGTTCTGTGACTCCTGCTTCACTGTACTTACTTATTTACACGCCAGAAGAGTCTTTTAAAACAACTATGCAGCATTTTGTTCTATTGGTTAGACGTTGAACTACCTGCGATCATACTAACGGTAAATTTGGGGGAAGTTAAATGCAGGTGTTTATATTTACTGTACTGGTTCTGACTGACATTTTCAGAATTGGAAAAAAATTAACTCTTTGCTTTGGGTTTCACCGTTATCTGCACATCACTGGAGGGCTGCCGTCCAAACCAAGTGGTTGTAGTCGAAGTAAGGCATTAATAGAAAACCCCAATCCAAACTCAGTATCATGCTGCACCGGCACCCTGGCAGTGTATTTTCATGGTTTCGGTGTTGCGTTTCCTGCCTGTGAGTCTAAGGGGAATTTACAAAATAAGCCACGACTCCATTAATATCAAACATGAAGATCTTTAGATGTCGGCTCAGTTTTGGAAACTTTTTCTTCTACATACCAGTTATGGGATTGTAGGTGCAGACGTCGCGTCACAGTTTCACCCCTATATTTTTCTTAACTGCAATTGTTCTCACCTTTTCTTTTTGTTTTTACATTTTTTTAATTAACCAAATTTCAAATGGGAGTTTATGACTGTCGGTGAATCCTGGTTTTTTTTTTTCCTCCACATTTGTCAATCAATGTGGTCTCACATTTACTGAGATACGTCGAACAAGGATTTGTTACTGTAAATTATTTTGTAAGTTAACAGATAAACCTCGCTCTGTCATTTTGTTACTTTATAAATACATAGCTGATTTTATAAATGCAACTGTACAGATATGTGATGATCCAAAGCTTAACAGGTAATGTGCAAGTTTGTATTTGTTAATAACGATTAACACTGTTAAGAGTCTCTCTCTTTTGCAGGTTTTGTGTGTCCCGCATCTGTAAAAGGTTGAGTACAAAATGAGAAATGTCACATTTAAATAATATAACGTTAATTAAAATAAATGTTTATAGTTTTAAAACTACCCCGGCTTTACGCATCTGTATTTGTCATTCAGAAATGCACAAGCATGGTAGTAGCAGCATCTTGCTATGGGAATGGTTTCTGTTGGCAGGGATGGTCAAAAGGAAATGAGGCAAATTAAAGGGGAATCTTGGTTGAAGATATGCTGGAGGTTGCAAAAGAGTTGGAGGTTTGGAGCTGCGGTTTTCCTCTCAGAGTTCCCACACAGTCTGGAAAACATGAAGCTTGATTTAAATACTTTCCATGTCTGGATATGTTTGAAAAAACAACAGTGTCATGCACCGTTCTATCCATCTACAGTATCTATCTGTTTAACCATCCAATTATTCATGCATCCATAATTACTTAGCAGGGAAGCGTAAAATGAAGTGTAATCTATCAATTTAATTAGTCAAAAAGCATCTGGATGTTTTACAATAACAAAATTAGAACATGAAAAATGTACTGTAGGTCTGACCTTTCCACACAACATTAGCCATGCAATACTGTGGTATAGGTCAAAGCATAATGAACCTCATTTGGGAATCAGTAGAAGTTTTTATGTTCACAAATGCTGTCAAGTCAATCTAAGATTCAATAGCTTTGCAAAAAAAAAAAAAAGTACCGGTATTTTCTACGTCTGCAAAGCTGGGAAGAGGCAAACCCCAAAAGATCCACGGCTGCAATTTAAGCAAAAGGTGGTTATAGAATGGACTGTGTGGCAGTGTGGACTACAATAACAAATTGAACTTTTGATCAATCACAGGAAATCATAAAATATGCTAACGATTGAAGTAGTAATGTGTCAGAAACCAAAAGAAAAAGTTAACACTGGAGGACATTTTTGCAATGCAGTGGGCATTAAAATTCAAATCTAACCTTCTCCGTCTGCGTCATCCTCGTTATGGGAGCTTTTCACAGAAATGTTGCCCTTCGGTACTTCATCAAACAGTCGTTGGTCCAAATGCTTCATTTCACTCCCAACGCTTCAAATCCCAACAGAGATGCCCACTAATATGGTCAGGCTGAGCAAAGACTTTATTGTCAAAGATTTCGTAGCAAAGCCGTAGATTAATAATCAACAGTACAAAGCACAATTACAAACATAGGAGGTAGTCACTGCTGGGTCTTCACTGCAAACTGCATAGAGGAAAGCGATGGCCATGCTGACTGAAATGTCACAGAGAAAAACCCAAAGCTCCCTGTTTTCTGTTTGTAGTGCACAGCTGTACTATCGTTGTGCTATTATAAGTTAAAATTTGCTTAAAATATATATATAAAAAAACAACACCTAAAATCATACCAACACCAACATTCACATACTGATCAATACATTACAGAATAACACCTTTATACTTTATATTGTATACTTCATAGGAAGCTGTTGACTCAAGTGAGACATTTTATATAGAGTTTGGCAATTAAATGAGTTCTGTTAAATTACACGTTTCATCATTTTAGGTCCTAATACGTTGAAGCGTCTTTCTGCGTGCGCTTGTGCTTCTCCCTCCTCCCCACAGCCTTCGCCGTCCACCCGCATTAGCAGGCGCAGCGAGGGTTGGACGCCCGCAGAGCCCAACCGGACAGCGTTCTCCAGACAAGCGTGGAGAACTTCGCAGGACATGTTCCGGCTCTGCTGATGTACGCGGACGAGAGTCGATGGAGCCGCTTCGCGCCGAAAGTGTTGTAGTGTCCCGGGAGGACCTGGTCAACCTGGTGGATGTAACAGTTTTTCAGCTTTGGGAACAATTTATAGAGTGAAACTAAAAGCCCTACTAGGAGGGATGTCGCATCTTCTTTCTGAACTAACTAGTGTAATTCAATTTGAATCGGTGTCAAAGCGGCTTTAAATGTGCATCTGCTGGCATGTGAACACAAAAACAAGACACGGTGTGTTTTAGCGTTACCTGCTCGCTGTCCACCAGCCCGATGAGACGCTCGCAGCTGCTGATGTAATCGCTGACCTGGCTGTAGGGCAGCCAGTCAATCATGGTGCCGTCGTACACAACGTCTCCGCTGAACAGCAGCTTGTTGTCGCGGTCGTGGAGGCAGATGCTGCCCCGAGAGTGACCCGGCATGTGAAGCACCGTCAGCTGTCTGTCACCAAGGTTAATAACGTCGCCTAGACAGGAGGAGGAGGAGGAAGAGGAGAGAGATGCTCAAGTTATTGAGGCACAGGCATAACTCTACAGTAGGAGCAGCTTACAACTCAAAGGGTATTGATGCCCCTTGAACTTTGTCACATTACAGACACAGGTTTCAATGTGTGCCGTGATAAAATTCACAGAAAGTGGTGCGTCATTGTGAAGTGCAATAAAAATGATACAGGGTTTCCAAATTTATATGTACATAAAAATCTAAAAATAAATGCAACAAGCACTTGAATTCAACATCTAGAGACCGAACGCTTTGTCAGCGCACTTTCAGATTGAGTCGATCTGGACTTTGACCTCTCGATTCAAACACATGACTGTGATTTGATCCAAACCAGGATTATGCAAGATTTCTGATTCGAAGAGCCATTTTCACCACTTTCTTTTCTAATTAAAATCTATCTTGAGCCACAAAAGGTACATTGATAATGAAATAAGTTTTTTTTTCTACTGAAGAAAACAGAATTGTGCAGGCTACTGAAAACACATAAGAAATCAAAACATAAGAGGATGTTGGCAAATCCACTTATCTGCTTTGCTTTTTTCAAACAAAGTTAATTTTCTGTTGGGTTTTTGGAGAACGTCTTCATAAACCACCGCACAAATGCAGGCCAACTGTCTTTTCTTAATATTGTGTTTTGCAGTGTTGAGCACACTTACACACACACATAGGTAGCCCAGCCCTGTTTTGTTTAACACAGAGTTTCAGTGTATGTGAAACAAATCATTGGAAAGCCATACAAGCATGATATTTAAATATAATTTTTGAAGTTCAAAAGTTCATTTTGGTCAAAATTATAAAGAAACTGAAAGTTCACACGAGAAGCGGGATGCTGATCAAAGCCACTGCATTCTCACTAAAATACATGAGGGTTAATGGTCGTAAATGTTGAAGGAGTTCAAGGTGGTCTGAACATATTGTGTAACAGGCCTTATATATTCAGATTAAATAAAAATTTGCCTGACCCTCATGACCCTTCGAGCTCTTATCTTGTGCAGAATCTGAAGCCTTCTGTTTGGTATCGATTTCATCCAAACCAGGTATGACTTTCACAGTTTGACAAAGGGTGAGGCTGGCATGCCATGCAATAAGATATTCAAACTGCACTGCACCAAGTGGCTCTGACACAGCAGGGATTATTTTTGAATATTTACCGGCCGTACAGAAACTATACTCTGAAAGGATGGCAGTAATTGGGTGTAACTGAAGTAACCTTCAAGAGACTTTTTACTTAAAGGCAGTGATATTGCAACATTACGCCTGTTTGTACAGAAATGTGCAGATTTTTTTCTGCTCACTAATTGCTGATGTTGGATATCTACTTTGTGCAAATGTAAATTAAAGCTGGTGGATGCTGCGACAAAGCAAACCTGAATAGCAGAATTCAGGAAGTGTGCCCAGTCTCTGCTTCCATTCTTGGAAGAGCCATCAAAGTGATCAACACTCTGACTATAAATAGAACAGATATGTAGATAAGGGATAGCAGCTAGAAACAAAAAAAAAGACTGATCTCTGTAGGTTTGCATGGGAGGCTCATAAATCAGACCTGTCCAACTAACTGATCGCATATTTTGAAAAATGGCATTGACATTTTACGGCTTACCATAATATTTATACTCGTTTTTAATGCAGAGACTGGTTGGGATAAAGCTTTGTAATAATGCTCCTTCCCGCCGTTTCCTCAAACAGGTATACTGTACCATATACTGCATTGTATGTACTATACTGTACATACTATACAGGTACTCTGTATAGGTTTAGTGCAGGTGTGCATATGGATAAATTTAACAATTCAATGTTGGACTTTAGCCAGTTTTACGGTGACTCAGGAAGGGCCTTTTTCAGCTATTTATACCGGTAAAGCCCATGCATTTTCCCTGCATGCATCATTCCAGGTGTCTGATCTCAGATCGGTACCCCTCCATCCCCCCCTCCCCCATCCCATCTCCTACCCACCCTCCTGCAGGATGTGTGTGGGCTGCACAGCCTTGACTTTGTAGTGTCTCGCCCTCCATCCCGGACTGGGAGCCACGGCTATCTCCCTGTCGCTGAGCCAGGTGACCGTCTCGAAGTTGTCCCCGTTCGCCAGGGCATCGACCTCCGCGCTGTGGACGCCCACCTGTTGGAACTGATGCAGACCCCCCGCGTGGTCGAAGTGGGCGTGGGTGGCAATCGCCAGCAGCGGGTTCTTCCTCTGCGGGTCTTTCCCGAGCAGCCCGTTGGCGTCGATGTACTCAGGTAAGCTCCTCAAGCCCAGACCCGTGTCTATGACCACGTCCTGGTGGGTGCCGCGGAGGAGCCAGATGTTGGCTCGGTTCTCCGACTGGTAGAATCGCTCCTGGATCCAGAAGAGTCCGTCTCCCAGCGACTTGTGGGCGTACCAGTCGGCTGCAGACATCCCCAGTCATGCAGTGGTCCAGGTTATCTTCAGCGGGTATTGTGCCGTCAGGGGAGGTGTTAGCAGCCTCGTAGCTGGCGGGGATATGTTGTCATTTAGGCTAATGTGATGGTTGCTACAGACACACCCGTTGAAAGAAAGCGCATGCTCATTGGTCAGATGTGCGAGTGACGCTGTACTTCCTCTGGATACTCATTGGATGTGGTTAAACCCCGCCTTCCATTGAGTCACACCAGTTAAAGCTACATTTACACACGCTGTCATAGTGATGGGAATTCCGACTCCTTTTAAGGATCCTGGTCACATAGCTCTCTAGGATGTTCGCTAAATTCTACTCCCAACATGTAAAGGTATCCAAAAATGTTATGTATTCTGTTTTTGCCAACAAAACAATCATATAAACTCCAGAGTTTATATTTTTAGAGCCATAAATAGAAATCAACGGATGTCAGTTTCAAAAATACTTTCAAATAGTCTATTGATCTGATCACTTATAGGTTTTATTATTGTAAAAGTAGATCCCACATTGTTAGTTGCCCTGAAAGCTAATGGAAAATGATCACAATACACTTGCAAAATAAGGCTAATACTGTTTTCTAAAGATTTTTTTTTTGCTTTTATAGGATGCAGTGTATTCCCTTAGTTTTTTTTTTAATTAGCTTCTTCCAAATTTCCAGTTGAAAATACAGCAGGAATGAGCTTTAAAGTCAAATCTAGAAAAGGTGGAGGTTGTAGATCAACCCAAGTTCATTGTCTAATACCAACTTTGTATGTGTAAAACACAGGAAAGCTGCATACTTTCTATTTATTTGGCTTATTATGGTTTGACTTACTTTAAACTAGAGGCCCATTCAGTATGCAACATGTACACAGGCAGGAAATAAATGGAGAAGTCCAGACCCTCTCAAAGGGAATCTGATCCCATCGTTCAATTGAACGAGTTAGCCGACTAAGACGGCTCTTTCACGACCGACACATCGGTGTCTTATATTATGTCTGTAGTTCGCACAGTGTGCACACGTTGCCACGCCGGTACACGTTAAAGTAATATAAATCTCACTAAGAGGTAGTTCTCACATTGTTTTCACCAGATTAATTAACTAGAACGGGAAACTACTCAGACAAGCTAAACGCTGTCGACAGACCAGGACTGAAAACGTGGAGGAGACTCAGTAGCGGCTAAATGCCGTTTATATCCGTGGAACAGACGTCTAGTTTATAACTCTGCATTCAAGGAGTTTTCTAATAACACTCTCAAAGTGAGTATTCAAACTGAGTGCATTCATCTAATGTTTTTACGTTATGCGCTGACTAATGCTGCATTGATGATGAAATTCCTCTGAGTTGTGTGAACACGTGTTCGAGGAAGTTGACTATTGACGTGTTGCAGGTACAGGACAGACCTGCAGCCATGGCAGGCAGGGGTCGTGGGATCGGTGCCTTTACCTTCAACATAGAGGCTCTGGGCATCGGCAGAGGCAGCATGCCAGAGGCCAGGGTGGGGCCCAGCCCGTTGTATCCAGTAAGAAACACACACACACACACACACACACACACACACACACACACACACACACACACACACACACACACACACACACACACAGACACATACCAGGAGCCCAGGATAACCTGTCAGTTTTTATTTCACTCTTAAACATCCAAAATTGTATTTCCAAAAAGTGGGACGTAATCCTCTGTTTACATCAGTCTATAAACACTCAAGATAGTAAGAGGAAATTTTACATGGAGCTTATAGTTCTGTTAAAACAATATAAACAATTTGTGAAGAAAGGATAATGGCATTTGGCTTAAATATAGTTTATTGCTCATAGCTTGGATATTTTTCAAGCCTGTATTTCTAAACTGAATTAAATCAGCCCCTATGTTTTCCCCAAAAGATTGATAGTTATGCGTAAACCTGGGGCATTAGACTCTACAGAGAATTGATTTTTCACCTATTTGACAGTTAAATAGATGAATAAACGTTTTTACATACCAATTATTAGAAATTCTGACCAATTCTATTCAACCCTCCTTCGTTTTGGCAAATTTTATTTTTTTACGGTTTTTTTTCTTCACACTGCATGAGATCAAGGTGCTAGTCCTAAACTAGAGGCTATCATTAGTATTTTAGCCAGCTCTAGCTTTTTAGCTCGTTTTAGCTGATACACTGCTGCTATCTTACAGTTTAGCTTTGTAAACCGTGTTCTGCATGAAGTTCTAACACTCTTTGGGTGTAATTTCTTTGTGTTTTTGAAGGCTTTTGATTTATTCTGCCGCTTCTAGCTGTTTCTGCATGTCTTCTGCAGTTGTCTTTGAATGCTTCTGAAAATGTCACTAAAAATATTCAGCTTACAGCATTCACACTGCATTTTTGCAAGGAATGCCAACCTTTTGATGTATTTTAAGGCCTAAGTTGATGGTGAGAATACCCTGATTTTCCCATTTGAAATTTGGATTCCTGAAAATCTTTTTGCTAATATTTCCAACTGCAAACTTGAAAATGTGAACTTCATTGTAGAACCTATAAGTATAATTAAATCTAATCAAGAAGAAAATCAAGCTGTCTCAAATAAAAGGTAATTTCACTTTTTTGCCGTTTTCATGATGGATTTCAACAAAGTCATGTTGCAGTACTTTCTGAAGTGTCTGTATCTAGTTATGTTTTCATCATAAGAAAACATCTCAAATTCTACAGAACACAGACTTTAAACCGGTTCCACTGAAAGTCGGTGAAGACGAAGACTACATGCTGGCCCTGAAGCAGGAAATGAGAGGCGCGATGCAGCGGCTGCCTCACAATATCAAAGCACAGGCCAGCAGAGCAGGTGAGGAGCAGAGTGGTCCATTAGTGACCTGACGTCTCTGAGAATTTCTGTAGGAAAACAATTTGGACTCCTGGAAGGGAAGCTAATGCAGCTTTTATGGCCTAAGACGTTTAATATGGGTCACATCAAGGAAAAGGGGGAAGAGCATAATTCTGGCAGCATTGAGTTATGGCTGCCATCTCAGCTTGCAGTTTTAATCCGATTTCTTTGATTTATCATTACAAGAATTTCACAGCTACTGTTTTGAGCAAGTAGTTCAGTTGTTCAGTGTTTTATTTCTAAGTGTTTATCAGGTGAATTGAGCTCATGAAGCCACAGGGCCTCACTTTGTCCACAAGTGAAGCGTTGCGAACAGGAACTGAAAACGCAACAGTAAGAAACGCTGAGGACTTTTTAAATTACAGGCCTAATGGCCAAGGATCGATAATTGTGTTGAAAACGCTTCAGATGTATGACTTTGCAGCTACATCAAGACAAATTGAGGTTGCTCTTGTTTTTGTAAAACAGACGTGGAGAAATACACGGAGAGATACCTGAAGCAGAGCCAGATGGATGAGGAGACATGGACTCCAGGTTAGTATATAACACCACAATGCCAAAAAATGAACAGAAATGAAAAAAAAAAAATCAAATGCATTTATCTTTCTTGGCATCTTAGACTGGAACCTTTTTCCAAAAGAACTGATGCCCCGTACAAAAAAACCTCGAACAAAAGGTACGTTAAAGCCTTCGTGTGTGTAACAGATTTGACTTGGTGACTATAACATGGACGTCTTTTTATATATTTCACTATTTCAGTCACTAAGAATAAGAAGAGTGGAAAAGGTTCAAGCAAAGAGGCAGTGGATGTTCTGAGCAAATTAGATGTGAGTTTCTTCTCTTTTCCTTATGTGTACTTTTTTTGTGGGCTCTGAATTTGTGCAGTGTTCACAAAAAAAGCTAAAAAATGGAAAGTTTCACCATTTAGGCTATATATCCCACTGTTTTTATATATTCCACTGTTTTTATAATATAGATTAAAGGCATCATAGCAAATTTGTATGTCACACTTTAAAGTTATTTATGTTGTAAACTGTTTTAAAAGCCGCATATTAGCTTCTACATTATGCACATTGTGTCGATTTTAACACAGAAAATCCCGGTGAGGCACTGAAGTTTGCAGCTACAATGTAAAAGAATGTGTAAAAGATTACTTTTGAAAAAAAAAGAGATATTCTTGAGTCTCAGTCAGGTATGTTGACATGACAGGAACTAGAAAAGAAAGATGACGGGAATGCTGAAAAGTCAGACGACGAGCCAGAGAAGAAAACGAAAGACGAGGAAGAAATAGAGGAGGAAGAATACGAGGAAGAAGACATCGAAGAGGTAAACCAAGAGCTAATTTGAAGAACATTTTACTTCATGAAACGCCAGAGTTTACGGTTGCGTTTGCTTCCGTGTAGGACAACGACTACATCGAGAGCTATTTCGACAACGGCGAAGATTTTGCTGCCGAGAGCGACGACAACCTGGACGGAGAAGCGACATACTGAAGCCGCGGGGCTCCCACGCAGACGTTTAAGTTAACACTTTCCGCAGAGCCGTACTTTATTTTGTGCTACAGATTTTCTTTGAACATTGTAAATAAGAGTGTGTGAAATTTTCCCAAAGGAAATAATGTATTGAAAATATATTTATTTATTTTCCAAGCTGGACCACAGATTGAAGGCACATACTGTCATTTTTTTCAATTATGCTTAGTCAAAAAAAAAAAAAATCAAGATAACACTGTGATGAAATAAAAGGGCTATAAAGCTAAGGTCTAAAAGTTCACATGATTACAAGTCAAAACATGTTGCCGACAAGCTCCAGTTTTCTATGGGAACTATGGGATGGTTCTCGATAGCTAGCAAAAAAAAACAGAATCAAGATTTCAACTGGAATTTCAATACTGATAGTAAAACTAAAGCTGCTTTCACAATAAATTAATCCTAATCAAGCACAGTGGAAGCAGTCTACCTCTGCAAAACAGTAAGTGGTTTAGTTCTAATCTTGTTTTGGGGGGAAAAAAAAGATAAAAAATGTTGCAATACATCAACGTTTGAAGATGCAGCCACTGAATTATCATGGAATAAATATAAGGAAAACTGCATCCAATTTCTTAAAATATATATTCCTTTACAGCTGGCTAAAATGCACCAGTATAAATTACAAAGAAAAACATGTAATTCACACTGGGTACAACAGCTGACCTACCACTCCAATGTGAGGTTAGTTTCAGCCCTTCAATGCTCCTAGTTTCAAAAGCATCTTAACGAATAGACCGAAACAAAAATTATTGCAACACTACCCGTTTACCAGCCTTTACCGTTTTCAGTTCATCCCAGCAAATAATACTAAACTATTTTAATCAATATAAGACTTTTTGAAAATGGGGAAACATATTAATCCTCTTAATTTATGACATGTGGGAATCAAAGTTCTGCTATGTTTCCTCAGGAAATGACTTTTTAAAAGCATCGGCCTCGTCTGCACCGTCTCCCGGTGGGTTTACTTGGACGGCCTGTTTATGTCCCTCCACAGGATCTCCGTCTTTGCTGTGAACGTCCAAAGTTTTACTTGCCACCTGTTCCTGTTGCCCGTCGCCATTGGTCTGGCCGGGCGCGCCGTGGTGACTAACCTCGGCTTTCACTAGAACCTCGTAGTAGAGCAGATAAAACACGGGTGTGATGATGCCGACAAACAGCATGATGGCCACGGCCGTCCACCATCTCATGCCCCAGTCCGCGCCGTAGTACGGGTCCTTCCTCTGCGCCGGTTTGTACTCCGCCTCCCCCAGCAGCGGCGGCGGCGGCTGCTGCTGCAGGGTCAAGGACGACACGACCTCGCTGAGGCTGCTCCGGGACAATTTCACCAGCTGCTCGATGTCCTTGTCCTTCTCCAGGAGGAATCCTTCCACGCTGTCTGTGGAAGAGCAGGAGTCCGTGGAGGACTCTGTGGGGAGAGGCGCGGCGGGTGAAGCCTGGGCGACCCGCCGGACCCCGGTGGGCGAGACGGGTTTGGGAGGACCGGCGTTGTGAGTCTCTGTGAGGACACTGAAACGCCTCACGGGAATTTTTATAGAACGTAGAGCGAAGACGTCCTGTTCTGTCAGGAGGTTGTTGGCTCGTTTAAGGTCCGCCACCTACAAAACAACAATCATTTAATGGCATCTCCACATTGAGTTGTTAGTGTTTTTTTTTAATATCTAAACAGTCATATACAGGAGAAAATATATGATGCCAAAAGCAGCTTCCTGCTTATATGAAGCATAATTTCTTTTGGAGAACAGACTAAATCTATTGAAATTGAAGGGCAAATATTTAAACAAGGTTCTTTTTCCTTATTCCCCCCCCATTATGGGCAGCCTGGTCAGGCTCTTGCTCACACATCTGCTTTGCTTATGCTGCAAAATTATCCAATACTTCTGTACTCGGATGGCTGCGAGCTTCCAGGACATAACTGCAATGTCTGAGGCAGACTTTTACACAAACAGTGCCGCATTTCCAGAACATCATCATTTTCATTTCGACTCACGAGACAATACAGAAGGCGCTGCACGAGAAACTCAAGGCTCTCTGTGTGCTTTATAGTGTAGTTTCTATCTGGGAATAATGGAAAAAAATTAGCTTAATATTTGCCGAAAACACACAGCTCAGTAAGAACGCCTTTTCGGTTCTTTTTAAATATATTACTAACTACTTAACAGTGGAATTTTCTTTCAGTTAAGAGAGTGACTAGTTTCATGTTGGTTGGAATCAGCCATGAATTACACAAAACGTTTTCTACTTGAGACTGTCGATTAAACTGGAACAAGGTGACTGATGTTAAGTACAAACGTGTAGCTACAGTTATGCAAATTTAGCCATGCAAAGCAAACCTAACAAAGCCAGAGCGTCACACGTCTTCATCTCTTCAAAACAAAATTAAGGTAAGCTTCACCACATAATGTGTATGTTCACTCTGAGATTAGAGAAAGACTATGATCCCATATTTCTTTCAAAAACATACGGAGAATTTGATATTTTAAGTCTTAACTAGTAACTGTCACATTTTGCTACAAATCGAGAGGAAGAGGACAGTTCTGTGTGCTTAAAAGTGGTAAAAATGCAAAAAAACAGGACATACTGAGCAGTGATACTGCAGGGCAATGCTGTTAAGGGTGTCGCCCTCCTGGACGTCTCTGCTAAGGTAGATGATGTCATCCAGTCGCTCCTTGGACGTGCTCTTCCGCAGCCTCTCCTTACCCCGCGATCGGAGCTCAAAGCTTTCTCCGTCCTCCTCTGACAGGTCATTTTCTGAGCCGTTGGTCCCAAACAGGTAGGCGTGGCCCCCATTGGCCGGCTGCACCATGGTGGCCGACTGGAACCCATAGTGTTGACTTCTACTGGACATTTTCCTCACTGAGAAAAAGAGTGCAGACGCCTTACTTCTATATATACAATTCACTAACGCTGCTTTAGTTAAGGTGATGGATTGAAAGAATCTTAAAAGTTATTTGTTCACACAGCATGCATAAGCACATTTGTGCAAAAACAATTAAACAGATATTACAAAACATTTTTTACCAATACATGAAGGTTAGGACTCATTTAGCATAACAGAGAAATATCCTAATGTCCTTTAATCAAAAGAACCCAGAACAATGGAAAAATCTGATGTAAGATGATAATATTGAATAAATCTGACACACAGATTTATTAATTTATGCATATATGGAAACAAAAGTATGTCGTTATCGGCTATAGCGGTTATGTAGGGATAATTAAAAACATGGTCCTAACTAGATTATGTCCAAAAAGGTTGGGCACAAAGAGCACAAGAAACAGAAAAGATAATCTGGTGTCGGACAGGTTAGAGCTATTGTGTCTCTTAACTTCTTTAAGTTGAAATAGTTATGCTGGTCTGTAAATGTGATTCCGTCCCTAATAAATTAATAATCATGGCTGCTTGTGGCAGGGAAGGTAGGAAAAAAAAAGCTATCTGTTCCCAGGTAAAAGTTTCCAAAAACCAGAAATTGGGAGCAGACCACAAACTTATTATCCTGGCAACAGCTGCAAATGCAATCTTAAATGTAAACACTGCACTAAATACAGTTACTTTGATGTTTATGAGTTTATATTCTTACATGGATTTCATTTTACTGATATACCACAACACTAAAAGCCAGTTTATATAACTTTTATGACAACTCAAGACCAAACTGGTAGTCTCCTCTCTAAAAATAGAAAATGAGAGGATGGTAAAGCCGCTCACCATATTCTTTTGAATTGTGAAAGCCCAACGAAGATATTAGATGAGTAGATGTACCAGAACGTCTTGCCTATTTAAGTCCGCACACTTCGATCAGTCAAGGCAGCTGGTTGACATCTTATCAGATCAGGAGTCTGTCCTTTTGGACGTACTGCACCTGATATCACAATCTGATATGCACAATCACTTCAAGTAAAAAAAACTGCAAGGCTAAGTAAAAGAGGAGCATGTTAGCCCACATAAAGCTGGAGAAAACAAAACAATTCAAATGTGTTTACACAAAACAATTCATTTAGATCACCGGCCGTGATAAGCACAGCTATTGTGTAAACGCCACTTGAGAGAGTTCATGTTAACTTCGTGTTGAACAGCCAATGACCGATTTTATCCCAATAAACTGAGTTTGAGTCAATTAACTGAGCAGGAGACATTGATATGAAACATAAACGAACAACATGATGGTAAAACTAAAGATTCGAGTTACCTGCTGAGTTAATTTTTAAGGCAATAACGCAGTGGACATTAATTGTTTCCTTTTTGGCTTGAAAGCGAAGTGAGATCGGTTAGTTGAAGCTAAGCTAGGCTAGTACTACCCCGCGTCCACATAGGAATATTTAGTTGATGTTAGTAAGCTTTGTAGCTATTTAACAACATTTGGAATTAGGTTTACAGATATTCATTGACAATTGTCTTTACCTGTTTAAAGAGAAACCAGTATAGCTAATGGTCCACGGTAATTCCCATAATTCCGCAGGATTATTTTCGGTCTCACCTTAACGCTAGTTGGTTTCATACGTACGTTGCTTCTTCCACTGTTCAGGCCACGTCAACAGAATATTTACGTAATGACGCTATCACGGCCTAAACGCAGTTCTCTATTTTTACCACGAGATGGTGCCAAAAGCAATGTTTTCCATTTTGACTGGACTTTGTAAAGAGGTTTTTACAAAGATACTAGATAGGAGTAAAGAGAAAGAGAAAATGCACAACCATGCTGATGATTATAATTCGTGGGATTATATTTAATACCAACCTCCCCCCCACAAAAATCTATTTTTTATTTATAAAAATATGCAGAAATACAGTGAGCACAAAAGGGAGAAGCAAAAAAAGACAAAGCTAAATATCCATTTTTCTTGACAAAAAATGTATTTCTCCTATGTTTAGGAGAAATAAACAATACATTACTTGACGGAAACTTATGTGTAAGGAAAAGGAAAAACTAAATATATATTTATGCTTTGATTTCTTATTATGTCGGTTTTGGTCCTCCATAACTTTATATGTTTCATAAAAAGAGCTCCATCTTTTTGCTTTTTTCTGAAGTCTATCTCCTCCATTTCTTGATTTTGCTCTATTGTTCCCTTTCACTTCACAAATCTTCCCATTTTGTCTGTGTTTGCATTGAACCCACAATCAGAAAACATGCTTCTGTTACATGACAGTTTACTTCTCTAAAGTAATGGGTTTTAAATGTTGTCTTCTGAAAGGAGTGAGCGGATTATTTAAATGTGCTAGAAGTGAGCTGAGGTTTGAATAATTTGTTGTTAATATTTATTTTGAAGCAGGTCAAAGAGAATCCAGTGCTGTAACGGCGGTTAACTAATGGAGATGCACATTGTTGCTCTCATATCTTGTCTGTCAACAGTCGTCCTTAATAATATATTTTTTTAAAAACTGTGAAACAACTAACAGTCTCGTTACTCAAAGAATGTTATCTAATGATAATATTTAACATTAACACAACCTGCTGTAGTTTTCGGTTTGTAAACATCACGGTAGTAGTTTTAGACAGATAGACATTGACATCTATCTTCGCAACGGTAGGAAAACCTGACGAGGTAGCAGCGACAGAGCAGAACCCCGTGACTTGAACCGAAGCTATTCCTTTATATTCCACACGGTGGCGCCGTCGGCGAACATACGGCGCACTGCGTGTTCTCCCCGTACGAGACAGGATTAAAACATCGCGTCTCATTAGACTTCACAGACATATGAGCTTGAGCCTCTGAGTAGCTATAAACTAATCTCATACAGTAGGAGCTCCCACATGGCGGCGGTCAGCGCGGAGCCGTGAGGTGTAGAGAGAGAGAGAAAGAGAAAGAAAGAAAGAGAGAGAGAGAGACTCTGAAACACTCCGGGGAAGGAAGGAAAGAAGGGAACCCGCGTAGTTTGGCTCCTCCAGCCCCGTTAGGTGACAGACGCGCTTCATCCCACGCTGCTCTCTGGGGGGGAAGCTAAAATCAACATGCCGTTTTAAATGTCTGCTGATTGGGAATAAAGGCGTAACTGAGGAGTTTTTGGAGCGCGCGCCGATGTTATCCAGGGCAGTAAAGATATTGTCAATTATCTAGGACTGAAAGGACCAAGCAAGGTGTCAGGTAAGTTCACGTGATTTATTTTAACGCTCCTTATTTATTTATTTAGATCTTGTCCCTCTGCCGTCCTGGTTTTGGTTGCTAACCTTAAAAACCTGAGCAACTTTAAAAGATCAATTCTAACAAAAGACTTGATGATGACTTCCAAGACAACCATATATAGATTTATTAAACTGGGGAATAAAACCTAATGATCACTACTTCAATAAGCTATTGTCAACGGTAGATTAATAGTGCAGAGAATAAAGGCACCAAATGAGTAGCGGTCCTCCTCATCAATTATGCCAGACGGCTCCAAGACAGACAGACACATTGTGTGAGACTATAAGAAAACGATTAAAAGTGCTCGGCCGCTGCTAATTTCTTTTCGCGCCCAGCCAAAAATACCCCTGGGAGCAGCTAATAAAATTGAAAAGCCTAAATATTGATTCGGCGCAATCAGTTTAAATGAATGGCGGGGCAGCCCATTGAGGACGGAGACAAACGCTTCCATGGTTACATCCAGGATCTCCACTGTGATCACGGCGCTTTGTGTGAGGTTTTCTCTCTCCCACTGAAATAAAACAACTGGCACACACGGAGAGTAAAAGGGAGGGGAGCCTCTCTCATAGACCCAGCCGACTAATCTATATAGGCTTACCCGGACTATAAGTAATCTTGGCGCACTTTGCGTTGCGCACATGTGCCGCTACTGTTAAATTAACGCCTATATGGATCCGTTCTTTGCGCCTTTGCTCTAATGTTCAGGCCCTGTAGATCACGCCGGTTGTTCTGCTAAGGTTCTAAGCCTGCGAGTTGCTGAACACGTTCTCCTTGTCTCTAATTGATCTGACGTGATGTCATCTTGGTGCGTCCCTGGCAAATCTCTATTGTTGCTTCATCTGTGGCGCCTCGGCAGAGTTAAATCCTTTCTCTCCCCCCCAGGGGATTGTGAGAGCCGCTTCTGTATCCATTCAGCAGTTACACCTGCTCCTCCTCCTCAGCATCAGACTTCACGTCTTACTCTATTGTTCGTTTTATATTTGTGGACGTTTCAGGCAGTTTTTTTCCCCCTGTCTCTTTGTTTCAAAATTAAGCAAAAAGTTTTATATTCTGCACGCTTTACGCACTCTGCCTCATTGGATTTGCCTTTGCAGCGTTGGTGTCCACTAAGATCCTCACTTGCCCGGAGGCTTGGGGTCCCTTTGTTTGTCAGTGTTTATGTCATTGCCTGGCAGGGGTCAGCCCCCATTCGCCTGTGTGAGGGTCTGAATGTGATTCACTGGGCGGAAACTGTTTTACTGCCTGCCTCGCTCCCCTTCTGTCTCACCCCCTCCCCACGGCTGCACAGTACAAAAGGGGGACCGAGCCATAAACGTAGCCCGTTCATTATGAGAGGTGCTGAAGTGTTGCACGTCACAGACAGGAGGAGATTGATGTTTGGTGGAGATGCTTGGGGAGGAGACGCCATTGCCAGTGTGTGGCGATGGAGGAGACAGTGCAGGTCTGCAACAGGTTATTCTGTCAGATCTGTGTGACACAGGTTGTTTGGAAAAGTTGAACAAAGAAGCGCTGGACGTCTCATGGAGCAGCGCGCGGTTCAGTCTGTCACTCGGAACCGGACACAATATGGCGCAACTGCAAACCGACAAAGACATGGTTGTTCAGCGACTCTGGAGGAGCTGCTGAGACCCACAGCTCAGGTGGGAGAATCTGTTGACAACAGAGCTGTTTGGCAGGCCCTCCACAATCTGGCCTATATAGAAGAGTATAAGGAAATCACTGTTGGAAGAAAGCAACAGGAAGTCCTGTTTGCACTTTGCCTCAAGACATTTAAAAGACGCATGTACAAAGCTCCATATGTGGCACAAGTAAACACTGCGCATCAGGTGGTGGCAGCACTGTGCTGCAGGGTTGCTTTTCTTTAAGGAGGACAGAATCTGAGTACATGACAGTCAAAAACATGAGGCTGGGGCCAATGTCAGGTCACCTTCAAGTGGTATAATAAACCTATAAATGTTCAGTTAGAACTACAAAGGAATGGTTAAATTAGTGCTTCCAAAATATGTCGGCTTTTGGCCTAAAAATAACAATAGAAAAGACTCATCAACCTCACTATTTGTTGAGGACACTATTATTAATTCTATTTAAATCAGTTAAATAGTCATATAACAACACAGTCCCTATGGAAACGCTCGTTGAATAGACATAAGCAAAAGATAGCATTCATTTCCATGTAAATAATTCAGTTTGGAAAGTAAAAGGCCAAAAGATGTTCACATAAAACATCTTTTCATATTTAAGGATGACATGAGCTGATTTAATAGGCCAGTTTCTTGTGCGAGTTCTAACACATACATCAGTTAAAGTTTTAGACCTCAATCATGTTGACAGTCTTTGCCAAGATGTGTCAATTAATCTTCACAGAGGCCTATGACTGAATTAGAGCTGTTTTACATAGAATCATGTGCAAAGAGTTTGTAGATGTGCAAAACTGGTAGAAACACAAAAGCATTGTAGCTGTAGAAGACTAAGGTGGCTATGCAGAGTATTTACTGATATTAGTAAATAAATGATATCATCGGAAATACACCACTTTGGAACACAAAATCATAACATTTATTGAAGTTTGGAGTGTTAAAATGACCAAATGTGAAAACGTTTTGTACAATTTGCTCCATGAAGAAGTAAACATGGAGTGGAGATGCAACAATGCAAAATTCCTACTTTTTAGTTCTGAGGTAATGAAACCCAAAGTTGATTTCAGAAGAACCTAGCGAACAGTACAGGCATGAAAGAGTCTCTTGAAATTTCTCTCATTTTTCTTTTTTTTCATATTTATCATAATCATATATTTATGCAGAATTTTGTGTTGATGACAAAATCCATTTCATTTTGTTATGTTTATGCAATACTATTAAATCCAGCCAAACTCAAACAGCAATGTCTACATTTTTGTTGCAAACAGCCTGGAATATGAGCAGCAGCAGCTCTGAAGAGCACAAATTGAGCGGATCACACATTTTGTTCATTTGGAAAGGCTCTATGGCCATCTGTCCTACTACTGTTGCTTTTTCATTTTTTACCACTGCTTGCTCTCATTATTATTGTTGTGTTAGAGACAAAATTAGCATTGAAAAGCAACCTGAAAAATAGCTTACTTCAAGGAAACGCTGTAGATAGAGGGTCATTATGGCTTGACCTAACGTTTCTTGAAAAGGATTCAAAACACTTGCACTTTTAACATTTTGTCACATAATAGCCCCATACATCAATTCTTTGGGGGTTTATATTGTATGTCAAGACAATATAGTCCATAAATGTGAAGTGGATGAAAAACTACATCTGTTTTTCTTCTTTCATTCTTTTTGTTTAATAAACATAAAAACGTGTGGTTGACATTTTGTGCAGTACTTTTATCTAGCAGTATAGAAGTACCTTTACTTTATACTGCTAAATAAAGTGCACCTTGCAAAACTTACAGTCAACATTAATACGCAACTGCTCTGTGAAGCCGGTCTTGGAAGTTATAAAACATTGTATCTTAGTAGAAGCTGCTAAGGGTCACAGCTCAGGGGCTTTTCAGAAGCATTTATTTTTTATTTTTTGTGTTTTTCACAATTTACTTTACAGAGCAAGCATGTGGGAAAAAGTGCTCTAGTCAGACGAGATGAAAACCAAATCTTTTGGCATTCATGCAAACATTGTACGGTTGTGTGTCCGTTGTATACTCTTTTATGTGTGTGTGTGCGTGTGCGTGTGCGTGCGCGTGTGTGTTGGTTTGGGAGAGGAGCTGCACATCTCTGGGTGGTTGATTTGTATAAAACTGAACCACGTTTCACATACTTTCATATATGGGTTTTGTTTTTCTCTGTACTTTTTCCCACAAAATCCTCATCAGGGGTTGTAGCATCCAACCACTGAAATGTGGCCAAATTTGTTAGGTAGGATAAAAAGATCATGCATTTTATCAGAGACAACAATTGTTCATTTTCTTTCTTAAAAATAAGTCACTATTTATTTATTTATTTATTTAGTTAGTTAGTTAGTTAGTTAGTTAGTTAGTTAGTTAGTTAGTTAGTTAGTTAGTTAGTTAGTTAGTTAGTTAGTTATCTAACTATCAGGATAATTCGTTGTTTTATAACTGACAAATATTTTCCCAAACTCAATTAATTATGTTTTAAATAACCAATTTTAGCATTGATTTAGAATAATTTTATTGAGAACTCGGCATACTTGCTCACAAAACCTATTAATCTAAAAAAGATTACCCAACATCTGAAAGGCTACCTTCTCTACAAGAGTAACATTCAGTAGTGCAACTGTGTCACTAACTAGTGCACAATAATTTTGCTCAGTTATAAACTGGTAAAAAAAAAAAGAGATCACAGCACTGAACCCCACTGAAAACCTACTGGTTATTCCACCAAATATTGATTTCGGAACTCTTCCTGAGTTAATACATTAGTATTGTTGACTGTAAATGAATACAAACTTGTTGTCTTAGGAAAAACATTTTACATCTGAAATCACTGCATCTTTTTTTGTTATTTTGAAGAAATATTACATTTTTGCTTGGAATTTCATGAAATGTTGTCAGTAGTTCGTAGAATAAAAGAACAATGCTCATTTTACTCAAACATGTTTATCAGAGAAACTGATCATTTTAAGTGGTCTCTTGCTTTTTTCCAGAGCTGTATCTTGGAAGCTAAGGAGCATTTATTGATTGTTCAAAAAATGTGAACTTCACTTTTGGAAAAATTTCTTTCACAATGACAGATGTTCGACAATATAAAACAGAAAAATAGAAAAATATCAAATGGATTGTCCAAAGCTGTCTTCAAAACCTCTAGGTACCTAACCCACCACAAATTAAGCATCCAATATGGCTGCCACATTTGTTTTATGATGTGTCTTTGTGAGCAGAGTAACATACCATATTTGTTCACAGGATAGAAAAAAAATGTGTTCCTGTGGGCATGTACCACTATCAGCGGTAACACAGTAATTAGCAAATATTCTCAGTTTTCCCTAAGGAGGGCATATCTCACATCCAATGTACTAAGAATGTGTGTGTTGGTGCATGTCTTATGGAAATAGTTGAGTAGAGCTGAGTCAAAAAAATAAGTGAGTGTAAAAAGGAACTTTCAGTCTCTGTTGGAGAGGTGGCCAGTATGCTAAACATGATCGTAGCTAATGGATAGAAAGCTGTGTGTGACAAAGTTTAAAACCACCATTCATAACAAAAGGGATCACAAGGGAACAAAAGAATGCTTCTTAAATTTGTGCACTGGGCACTGAGTTGTGAATCAAACCAATTTTCTCTCAAAATGAGCCTACCTTCTGTGTTGAACTGATCCTGTGAACTCATTTGAAGAGTAATTAGCATTTCATCCAGATTCCAACCAGTTACATGCAATGAAGCAATACTCTTTCTAGTTTTTCTCTTTGGTCTGTGAGGCTATTGAGGACAAAACCTTGTTTAATCCTCTGAGAGTATTTTTTTTTTCTTTTTTTTTCTGTCACTCTGTCATACATGCCAATCAGTCGGCCGAAACTAGAAAACACTCAAAATTGCTTTTCCTCAATTGGAACCACTTCCCTTTTCTTTATCCCTTCTTTCCCACTACCAAAAGAAGAAAACTCTAGTTTTTGGTCGGAGATGAGATGTTACTGGCTGAAGTTGAGAGCAGCCGACCAAGTCCGTGTGGACAATGCATCAGGAAAGCTCTAACTCTCTCTCTGTTCCTTTTTTCACAGTAAATTGCACACTTGATTGGCAGTCTCCTGCCCCTGAAGGAGAAGTGGTTGCTTTGAAAAGTATCATCTAACAATAGTCAGAGGGCGGTCCTCGTGGATTTTTCGTCTTTAGAGAGGTATCCATTCAATTGGTTTCTGAGTCCTCCCTGGTTTAATCGAATATTTTGGTTGCAATATATGACTCCAACATTGTTGCGAAGAAAAAGTTATTGCCTTCCTGTTTGGAAAGATTTTTGTTTTCCCCCTCTCAAAGTAAATACAGCTCCAGAGCTTTTCCAAAACAAATCCAACGAGTAGGGAACTTTTGTCAGATTTAAAGATGCATGTTTAAGCTCTACCCAGTTATTACGTTTCTTAATTTCTTCTCCCCAACTTTTTTTTTCTACTCGGCGGGAACATTTACTGATCTAAAAATACCAGTGACAGAATAACATGTGTAGCACAATTATGGACTGGGACGCTAAGTAGGAATGGCAGCCGTGGCCGCGCCGGGTTGAGAACGGGCGGTGGGTGGTTTTTGAGGTAGGGCCCGACACTTATTGGTCTGGTGGCATCACTTAGTGTGGAAAACAGCTCAAACAGGACCTGGTTCAATAAACAGCACAGGAGGCTCTGTGGTTTGGTGCCAAACACGGAATATGAGGCAATCATACACAAGCCGATCGAATAAACAGGCGTTTTGTATTTTGCCTATAGCTACTGGACGGCACAGTGGAATTGTTTGTCGCACTCTGTGTTTGCGTTTAGTTTTGTGAAGCTGAACATGTTTGCCTTTTCCTTTCAAGAAGAGTGAAGTTGATCTCACGAAGCTCAAATGAGCCATTTATGTTCAGTGTTGCCGTAAATAACAAATTTGACATCTCACCACAAAGCACTTACAATGTGTATGTGCCCCTCAAGACTGGCTTTGTACAGTTACCATTTACAGTGGCTTGTAAAAATACACGTACCCTTTTTCCATTCCATCACCTTCCAACAACCAACCTCAATGCATTTAATGTGGATTTTACGTGACGGACAAACAAAGCTTACATCAAAACCATAAATTGGTGTGTGGGGGTGGGGTGTTCATAGTAATGCCTGCTGTAGTTTTTAGCAATATGTTAAAGTTTTGCATGGAGGCCAGAAATCTTAGTGTTAATCTCATCCATTTTGCATGTCTTCCCTCCACACTTGGGGTTCCGAGGCAAGTAGTTGTTCTGTTGAAAGTTTTTTTTGTCTGCTGAGTTGTGGATCTTTGCAGCTCCTCCAGAGTTGCCATGGGTCTCTTGTCTGCTCCTCGGATTAATGCTCTTCAAGTAGTCTAATAGTTTAAATTGAAATGCAGTGCTTTGCTATATTTTCTGTTGTGCCATTCACAGAGAAGTGGTTAATATTTGCTGGTAGGTAAATTGACTGATACCAATTTGTTATACTGGATATTATTTAGACCTACCAGAAGGTGCTGGATACAAATGTAGCTCAAAATTTTCAGCTTTTATTAGTTAAAATCGAGATGGAAAGAACCCCCTGTCCCCAATTTTCTTTCTACCTCAGTATTATGCACTTCTTATGTGTTGCTTTGTCAGAAAAAATACCAATAAAATACAATGAAATGTCCAAGAGTTGTAAATATGTTTACCTTATAGTGTTTTTCTTTCCCTCTGCCATGTCTTTCAGTCTTTCTATATATACCGCTTTCTATTTCTGTGCCTTTCTTTGTCAGAATCGGTTATTTTGTCCGATTGCATGACCGGTGTGAATTTGTGCAGAGAAGAGACACACAAATGTCCTGGAACCTCTGTTATAGTAGTCAATTTTAATGACAGAGTCGTTTCTCTTTGTGGGCAGACTGACTCCACTTCACTGAGTCGAGCTGTAAGATTGATGAATGAGATCCCACAGCTAGCCTCCCAGCGTTAGACCGTTAGGAGATAACTTTTCTACATACATGTGTGTGCCGTTTGTGCATGTGACTGCCAGATATAACCACACACTCTTCACCATGGGCGTCTCAGGAACAGGGAAGCCTCAGGGTTAGGACGCCGGATCATGGGAAAGCCCTTAATTAAAAACCCTGCAAACTGTTATTCCACACATCCTCAACCAAAACGGAAGTAAAAGTATTACTTTCCACTTTTAAAGTTTGCAGTTGTTGGTAAAATGACAAGGAGAAGAAAAATCCTGGTGTAGGGTTACAGAGGCTTGTATTTTTCATGAAAAAGTTGCATAACAGAAGCTGCAGTGATAAAAAAAAAATAAAAATAAAAAAATCAGACCTTCTCGTTTGATTAAAAAAAAATTAATTCTCCATTCAAGTCAGTTATTCCAACCACTTGCTGGAATCACCACATGGCTTCTGAATCTTGCACTGTCACGGTTACTACCATTCTCTGACGGCAAAGTCCTCGACCTGCCGTGAATAATTGATGCCAAAGATTACAACACATCGGCCACTGTCAGGAGAAACCCTAGAGGTATCAGCGGTAAGCACTGACCCCAGGACCAGCTCTGCAACCAGACACCTTCTCAGCCGCTCTGATAGGGATACCCATTGGATCGCGGTTTTTCTTTGTGTGTGGGAGGTGTCTGCAAGGGATCTAATGTGAAAAGTTTTTGCGAACCAGCCTCCTCACACCAGTGTGTTGCTTTAAGGTGAGCTGACAGGTGAAAGGCTCAGACTTGCCAAGAAAAGGGAGGTGAAGTATTGGGGAGTTGCAAAAGAGGTAGTCTGTTTCCAGGTTTTATAACCTGATTAGAGATTACTGAGAAAGGTCTGAGGTTACAAATGGATGACGTAAGGTGGAATATGTGCTGATCAGATATAAGATTAAGATCAAGCAAAAGACATAAAATCCCTCATGCTGTTCCAGTAAACTTTTTTGTGTTTATAAGAATGTAGCTTCAAAATTTGATATTAAAATCACTTCATTCAATGTTTTATGACCCCTTTAAGATTAAGTATGATCCAGCTGCACCTATCATTTTGGACAGTTTCTGATCATCAGTTTTGTAAAACTGACCTGGGAATTTCAGCTTGAGTTAATTTAGATTTGAAGAACTCTAAGTAAAAAAAAAAAATTTTTTTCAAACTATTTTGATACACTGAAAATTTGCCTTTTTTATTAGTAAAATCTTCATGTTGATAAAACAGTTGCTTCTCTCCATCTTAAAGTTATCTCTCTTTGTGAAAATCTACAAATACAACAAAACCCTCCAGAACAGAGGAATTTGTAAAAGTAAAGGTAAACCAAAAACAAGTAAGCAACGTATTTTTGACTTCTTACCAGACAGATTAAAGCTCACTGACATTAACCTCAAGTTGCAGAAGTGGACTGTCACACAACATTTCTTTTCTTATAGGAGCCATTAAATTTAGCTGACTTCTTAATTAGTATGTCAAAGACAAAAGATCAATATTACTCTAAGTGAAATCATTTAGTCTTTATGGTTTAGACATTGCCCTTAAGAGGTTTTGCTGTCCTGATCCTTCATTAATTATGTATTGGAAGCACCTTCACACCTTGTGTGCAATAGGCTAACAGCTAACATGTCTTAGAAGAAAACAAAGTTTAATCAGATATTGAAAAGAGCTACTGTATGTTTGAGTCTTCTTCCCTCAGTAAGGACTTTCACAAATATGAGTTTTATTAGTCCAAAGAAAAAGAAGGAGATAAGCAGAATACCATTGGTTCTTCAGTTGTTCTTCAACAGTTTTTCTGCATTGTTTTCCCTTTACTGTGGCACACTGCACTAAATTAAAAAAGTAATACCGACATTTCCAGGTTTTCTTTTGTTGATGGAATTATTGTACTGCGGTAGCGCAGCTATGGAGGCAAAATTCCAATTGTGTGAATCTGAATGTGTGAATCCCACAATACGATGCATCAAGTGCATCGATGGGAATGCATCGCTTGCATTCCCATCATATACAAGCGATTGGAATTTTATCCAACTAACAAGGTGTGATGTTGCATTATGAACAAGATAAGAACTGATAAAGCAGACTCTTGAGTTGCTATCGATTTGTTGATTGATTTGTGTGCATGTGATACAAATACGATAAATTAGTACATGTTAAAATTTTTGGTTTAAAATTGCTATTATTGATTAAGAAGTCTAAAAGAATACTTAAAGAAGGACAGTGTAATTAACTACTCATTGATACAAAGATTCATAACCTCATGTATAATCAGTGTACTGTCTCTTTTAGCTTTCGTGAGCAAAAAGGCCAGCTGACATTTTGAAACGGCTGGATGTTGAAAAGAAAAAAAACAGTGTTCAGCTGGGAAATCAATTTTCCAAAACATGTTTAAGCATAGGACCTAACAAACTAATATACTGTTGAAAGGGTAGCAGCTTGGAATTGTGGAATTTAAATGCAAACTTTAAATCATTTTGTTTTGAAACCCAATAATATGTTTACATTTGCCTTCAACTATTTGTTATGAGTACATTTGGCAGTTCTACGTCAAGAAATACAATAATTTTCTACACAGTAGGCAAATGATTCTTTGTGAACTCAGTTTGAGTTCCAGAAAATAAAGTAATGTTGTGGCTCAGGAGGTAAAACATGTTTTCCACCAATCACAGGGCTGGTGGTTTGATCCTTGGCTCCTCTAAGTCTCCTGTGGCGAGATACTGAAGCCCAAAAATGGCTCCAGCGCATCACCGGTTTGTAGAATTAAATAAGGAACCGTTTTATGTTTTTATGTGTTTATTTGAAGATGTATTGTGGCTTGTAGTTTAAAGTGCATTACGTGAAAAAAGGTTAGACAGAGAAACTTGTCTACATGTAATAAGAGGCCAGTTGGGTGAGGCCAGGAGTAAAGGGGAATGCCAGTAATGGGATTTGCCCAAGTCTCAACAGCACGAGACGTTGAAATTGTGTCTTTGGTTTATGGTTTGGATTATTCAGATTAATAGAAATTCACACCACAATAATAAAATAATCCCTAAAAGGTATTTAAGTGCAATAAATCAATAACAATATATATTGTGACAGACACATGATCATTATCAATAGATTATTCATCTTGACAGAATATTTAATATTCAATATATAGAACTCAAATCCAAAAACCGCAGCGTTTTCTGGGAGATGTACGTGAAGGAAAAGCTCTGGCTGCTCAACTTGTCACGGCCAGCTAATTTAGGTGAGTGGTATCAACTAACATTTTCTCTGTTTGGTTACCTAGCAACTACACATTGAGTAACTTGCAGCGATTTCAGGTTTCGCCACCTTGCCTTATAAATGCTTAAAAATGTGGATAAGAACAGGAGAGATCATGACACCAGTTTCAGATATTTAAAACAGAAAACTAATCAATAATTATCAATATTGACAATTACTAATAATGAATTATATAAAATGGCTTATATTGTGATACGTTTTTCAGCCATGTTGTCCATTCCTAATCCTAAGACAACTGTAGTTGTATTTTCTACAAAAATACCTTTTGGAATCAGCAATGTAGACTAATTCTCCCATTGTCAGATTAGCAGAATATTTTTAACTTGAACATAGATAAATGTCTTTCAAAATGTTTCACAAATAAAAGAGGAACAATGTGAAGTACATAATGCAGTCAGCCCTTTTTACTCCTATAAATAAAGGCTGGTGCAACAGCCTTTCGAAGTTGGAAGTTAAATGAAGTGTCCGCCTATGTCTGATTCAAACATAGTACCGATATACAGCTGCCATGCAAAGATTTTAGATCTTACGTCTCAATTTTTAGAAGTAAGGAAACGGTTATCAAACCAAAGGCTTATGATGTCCCAAGCAAGATTTGTTACTCCCCATGCAAGAGACTCAGCAAACATTAAAGGAGGTGCTCTAGTTACATAAAAAAATTACATAAATAAAATGTTCTGGCCTACATGCAATAACTCATATGTGATAATAATATGTGATATAATAATAATAATATGTGAGGTGAGAAACCAACACTGCACATCATCATAAATGCACCATTCTTAAAATGGATGGTGTTGCCAGGTGTTGCCAACATCATGCTGATCCTAAAAAGTGACATGGAAGCTTTACTGAGGTAGTAGGAAAGTGAACAGAGGTAAAAAGATATAAATCCTGGAAGAAGCTGTAAGAGACTGTAAAAGGTTTGAGAGTAGGGTGGGAGTTCACCTTCCAGAAAGACAGTCACCATAAACGTACAATAAGGTCTATCATGGGCCAATTTAGATCAAGGCAGAATGATCCAGTCAATCTCCAGTGGATTTGAAATAAGTAGCAAAACTTGAAAATAGCCGAATAAACTTGAGTTATTTTGCAAATAAGAAAGTTTGAAAATTTAAGCATAATACCCCAAGACTTGCAGCTTTGACTGGAGTGTTGTTTTTTGTATATTCCCCTTTCAATTCATGTTTTGAATTCAATGATCTGAAGTATTCAGACTGAGATCTTGCTGGGTACTCTTTTGTAAACCGAAGAAGCAAAAAGCTGCATCTGCTTATTGTAGCGGCCCCGAAACCCAATTCACATGTTTTTGCTGATGTAAAAAAATGAGTATGTTTGCGTGTATTTTTGTGTGTGTGAACCTCTCTACATGAACTCTGACTCTTGGGTTTTGTCAATGTCAGAGGTCTGCGCCAGGCGCTCCACGCCGCCTTTAGCTGTGACAGACAGGTCCTTGGGGCCCCTCTGATCCCTGGGGTCAGGGTTGGCAAAACGCATGACTTGAGCACAAAAACTGCCCTACCACTTGTAAAACAAACCTGTGCCATCTACACAGCATCTGCTTTGTATCAAGCCCTCTGAGGGAAGTTCAGGATCTCAGTCGTTGGATGCAAAATGATCGCCTCTCTGTTTTGGCGTAGCTTTGTAGGAGGTTAGAGTGCTGCATGCTTGCTACCATCAATCACAGAGATGATCTAAATAATGAAAGGCTTTTTTATTTTTTTCCTTTTAGTGGAATAATTTGGGGTTGTGAAGCAAACTGTTCTCCAGAAAAATACTTAAGAGTCTGACCTTTGTTGTTAAATTGCATTTCATATGTTAAGTTTTTGGTGATAGAATTGTGGAGATACATTGCCATTACAACCTTTGAGCAGTTAGGTCTTACAAGAAGCTCTCAAAGAGCTGATGTGAAAGCAAGAGTTTGTAACATCTCAATCAGGCTTGTGAATTAAGAAAGTTTCTCAGTCCCACAATTGGGACAAGCAGGGCAAATAACCGGATTTACTCGACCCCAGCTCCTTTTTGTCCAGCAACACACTCACCTCTGTTCCCCTCACCCTCCACCCGTCCCCACAAACCACTAGTCTAAATCCTTTTTTGATGGATTTTCCAGCGATCTCTACAGTGCGGTGGCTGGGAAGTGACACACACACATGCCCTGGACTTCAGCTCAGCACCGCGAAACACTCACACACTTAATAAGCTCTTTCTTTGTCTCATCCGTAACTAAGTGTTTAATAGCTATATATTATTCTTGCACTATTAAGGCTTTTTCATCAAAACACAAACTGAAACTAAGGGTAACTCAGATATAAAACAACTGGAATGGAAAATTTGAATAATTGGATATTTTCGGCATTTAGGTATTTCTGTGTAAAAAAAAAAAAACCCAACTAGCATGACTTCATCAACCCTAGCTGCTGATGTTGATGTCAAGCCTTGTAATTAAGAGTAAATAGTCTTTGAAAGACCTTCTGTGTTTTTGCTGTTGGTGAAGCTGTGTGGTGTGCGTTATGAATGGGATGGGTATAAGAAGCGGGAAGGAAGGGAACGATCACGAGTCCAGCTAAGCTTCAAACTGGCTCCACCCCGCTTGTCATGCTGTGATGTTTTGTTGTGTTAACCATGACAACTGCCTCTGAGGCTCCATCCAGCTTTAGGATTATTCTGGCTGAGAGGGCTAAGAAAGAGATGACAGAAGAGAGAAAATGACTGGGAAGATAAGAAAGAGAAACAACACTGGAAAGGTGTAGAGAGGTGACAAGTTGAGAAAAGACTTTAAATATATGTGAAAAACAAAGGAACAACAAATGCTTCATACAAAAATATTTAAGAAAGCCTGAAACAAATCCATCAGGCAGTCCCTTCTTATCAAAGTGGATGGGCATTTCAAAAACACACATTTATGACACAATAAGAAACTTTAGAGATGCGTCCTCCAAACCTAATATGCATTTCCATTTATGGCTTGTGATGTCATGTCTGCTACCACACCACCAGCAAACCCTTTTTAATGGGACATTTTTCAAGTGGATGAAGAGTCAGAAGTCAGATAAACAAACTGAATGCAGGAGGTGTTTGTGAGCATAAAGTTGATCTAGTAAAAATGTTTTTAGCATGGCTTTTATGTTTTTTATGCATATTGTGTTTGGGTGAACTATCTGCTGATGTCCATGAATTACATTGTAAAAAAAAAAAATCAAAAGCAATTCTCCTCAGCATTGATTTCTCTTTAGTTCTGAGTCAAGTGAAAGAGAGAACATTTGATTGGAAATGTGGTCTGACTATTTTAGCTTTAGCTTGATGTAGCATTGTAGTGCCAAAAAAACATGTGGAGCAAAAACTAATTGAAGACAAACAAAAGTTTGAATGGCATGGCAGATGGGTCCTCAGAATAAAACTTTCCATCTACATCATTACTGTAGGGCTGTTTTCCTCCCACAAATAAAACAAGGATTGATTATGTGGAGAAACGCGACTCATGTACAACCAATTCATGTATCACAAACTTAATATATGGTATGATAATGATAGCTTGAACATATTGGGCATATTGTTGTACTGATGCCTAGAACAATACTGGTTAGAACTGGACCAGAACTTGTTATTCTACACTGTGGTGAACTGTAATTTGGGCTAATCAAGGAGCATATCTAAATACCACCAAGTGGTACTGATTTGTTAAGTTTCCATGCCACTGCTCTCAGATAACACTTCCCCTGACCTCTTCCTTGCACGATAAACCATCATAAAACTTTTTACCTCATAAATTCAAATTCAAGCTGGAAATTTTACTAATGCTTTTTTCAAATGCAGTGTATTTTCTTTTTCACAACTTAGAGCTGAGGGTATTTCTGTCTATTGTTTTTTATTTTTGTTTTAGTTTTTTCTATATATACATTTCTCAATGTTATGACCGTGAGCTGCAAATTATGATATTTGCTCTTTAGCAGCCAGTAAAAATGAGGTAATTTTAGATGTATAATCTACATATGGCCTGTTTCCACCAGCTGTAGATGAAATTTTGTAGCGTCATTGTATTTTAATGTAAATATACAGTTTTTTAAATACAAATTAGCAGTAAGCAATGAATTTTACTGTTTGTGTATCATTCTTTCTGTGTAAAATATTTATTAGTTTCCTCTTTCTGCAGGAATGCTCCCTGTCCTCCTGCTAGCTGGGTTGATTCTGGCTCTGTCCATCCCTGGCACCTCGTGTGAATCAGCCACGCTGCATTTCTTGGGGCAGACAGACTTTGTCGTCAACGAAACCAGCACATCTGTGGTCCGACTGGTTGTGGAGAGATTGGGAGACCCTATCAACGTGACAGCTTTGGTTCTTGTGGGTCTAGTATATCACCTTTGTTTCACTGTAATTGGATTTTTCTGCCCAGGAAATCCTGCAGCCTTACATGCAACTATTCTGTCTTTATTCAGATATACTGTATCTCCTTCTTATGAATCTTTCAGAGCAAGTAAGACCTAGTGTTTTTCAATTGGGTCAAGGACAGGATTATATATTTTTTTGTCAAGAAATCAATGTAATTGTGCAGAAATTGTAGTTGTAAGGAATGTTTTGCTGGGTTTTAGTTTAACCACATAGAGGAGGTTAAATTTCAGCTTCTCTTTCCCTGCATCTGTACAGCTAAGGCAGCCGTCCAATGCAGACTGATGAGGGGGGTCCCTGCATTTCTCAATATCCCTACTTTATTTTTTGAAACATGCACATTACTGCGCATGCTTTTGGACATGTTTAGAACATTTTGTCATCATGCCAGAAATATGCACGGACCAGTACAAGATTCTAATCATAGTGTTAGCATGAGCTAAAATACAGGAGTCTCAGGCTAGTCACACAAATTTACAACTGTGCAATGCCATCTGACTGTTTTTATATGAAACAGAAGTACAGCAATTATTCCTACCGCTGCCAAAAAACACCTTTACATAGTGACTATTACAGTAATCACAAATTACTGTACTTGTGTAGTTCTTTAACAAGTCCAAAAGAACCCGAAAGCACTTTACACAACATTCAGCCATTCACACATTCTCACACGCATTCACACACTGATGGTGGTAAGCTACACTGTAGCCTCAGCTGCCTAGAGGCAGTCTGAGAGAGGTGATTATCTATGACACATATACATTTTAAAATATACATATACCTAGGTATGTCCTGCACCTATACCTGGTATATTTAACAGAAACTAAAAACATTGTTCCCTTAATATGAATGATGGCTGGACCTTTTTTTGTCCCCAAATGATGAAAGGTGATATTTTTCATAAAAATGTGGCACACATGTTGCTGTATACAAGCAGTGTATAAGCAAATGTACTGTAGGTGGGGCTCCACACTGAGGTACTCTGATTCACCATCTCGTTAGGAAACATTTTAAGCAGTTTTTCTTGTGACTTGAATCATTTTTAAGTCTATGAAAGCACAACTTTTTTAAACCTTGAAGATGAATTCGTATGTTTTTATTTTCTTTGTTATATACCAACTCTGCACTTTCTAAAACTTTACACTTACATTAACTTTACAACATTTTCTCAGCCATTTTCTTATTGTTCTATAGATATTACTTTGTGGTACTCCTTCCATTTGTAATTTGCAATCTTAAATTTAATCTTGAAAATATAGTGACAATTTGTTCTTTTGATAATTTGTGTTCAGCTAGAGGGAGTAGACACTGGTGACTTTGAAGCCGTTAATGCTGCAGCCTTCCTTCTGTCTACTGAGTCCAGTAAGACCATTTTCATCGCTGTGAAAGATGATGACCTGCCTGAAGCAGATGAGACATTTACCTTCAACCTTAAACTACAGGTAAACACCCTTTTTTGACATCAGGTTTAACTTGTGTATAGTAATCAAATGTGTTCTTTTCTTTTTATTATTACTATCTCTTTGCTGATGTGAAAGCTATTCTTTTATCCATCTAACCCAGTGGTTCCCAATCTTGGTTCTCAAGTACCCCTGTCCTGCATGTTTTATGTCTCTGATCCAACATACCTGATTCAAATGCTTACATCACCTCCTCTCTAGCTACCAGAGGAGGTGATTAACAAGCTTGTTAATCACCCATTCATTTAAGTCAAGTGTTTGGAAGCAAGAAGACACCTAAAACATGCAAGACAGGGGTACTTTAGGACCAGTTTTGGGAACCACTGGTCTAATGCATTTTCCTCTTCGTATCTTTTCTGGAGTTATAAGTTTTGTCACACAAACAAATTTTTCCTTTATTTTGACCGTAGGGGTGCCTTTTCTTAGTCACCTTTCTCATAGCTCAGTTTTAGATGTGTAAGGTCCCAGGCTGCAAGTGTGTGTGTGCGTGCGTGCACGAAATGTGCAATAAACGACTGGCACCAAGATGTGTGATCAGCTAAATTAATCAGAGGGTAGGTCATGAGTAAGAGCTGCTTCAAGCTTTCAGCATGCAGAGGTGAGTAAATCTTCATCAATGCAGACAGACCATCTGCATAGCATAGTATGAGATTAAATAATGATATAAACAGATCCTTGAGGGTACATTTGAGTAGTGCTTATGTAACTTTTAAAGCAGTGAGGTATTTGTGTAATATGTCATTGCAGAGTTCAGATACTCATACTGTGGGATTTTTACACATCTCCAAAACAATTACCTGAAAAAAAACCCCTTTAAGACACAGTATGGTACTTTGCATTCCAGTTACACTGAGACTGTTCATCAGTTTGATTGATTACTTCTGAAAGTGTTTTTTTTTTTTTAAATATATTTTTCAAATGCTTTAAGTAAAGTTTTTTTTCTGGTAATATATGCTGCAAAGTCTCATAACAGTATGGGATCCTTTTTCCTCGAGACGATCTCCATGGTTTTATGCAGGCTTCGGCTGTAAAGCTTGATTGATGAGTTGGTGTCATCCCCCTCAGTGAAAGACCCTAAAAGATCATTGTAAATCACTAATTGTTAAAGTGATACATCAATGTGTAGGCTGTTCAGGTTTGAACAGCTGGCTGCTTAAACATTTTTTTCCACATCATTCTTTAATTGGAGTATTCAGTAACGTTTTGTTAAAGTCCAGAAGCACAAGTCAAAGACCAGATGAGGCCCACTCTGTTTACACTACAGCAGGGACAAAGCTCGAGCCAAATGGTTGCCTATCATCTTACTGATGGGCTGTCAGGAGAATGAATGTGTGGCACCATGGGTGTCATAGATCAAGCAAAAGTGAGAAATAAAGGGCTGATTGGGTTTCATCCATCATTCCTGACAGTGAAATCTGTTTTAACAGAAAATGTTAGTCTGAATTTGGTTGACACATAGCAGCTTGGTCGTTAAGAAACCAGACAGATGCAATAAATAAAAGAACATGCTGTTGGTTGTACAATGACGGTAAACAAAGTTGGCCTCTAAGATGGAAATGTGTGCCTCTGTGTCTTTTTTATCTTTGAGAATCTAGATGTTTAATAAAGATGTATGCGAACAGTTTCAGACCCACTCCATGGGTCCGGAACTGTGAGTCGACTTTCAACAAGGCATAACCATCTGAATGAAAGCACTGTGGCATGTTTGTTTGTGGAGAAGGATGAATAAGAGGTGGAATGTTTGTTCTAAACCTGCTTTACATGCTTTGTGAGTTGTGACAAAGACATTTTACAGGCACATCTTGAAATTCTTAAAAATATTAATTTATTAATTTTAAAAATTAAATTAAATTTACTTATTAGTATCATTTTACACAGAGTGGTACAGTTTGAAGGATAATATGTATTATATATATGTAGAGTATTTTCTCAGATATTACAAAGTACAATTTTTTTATCTCAAAATACTGAAAAATATTTTTATTTACACTGCTAATTGCACTCAATGCTCATTTTGGGCTACTTTTGCCCGAATCACTACATGAAAATGATGTGGCATGACGGGAATCAACTTGTGGTGCTACTGACATGTAATAGAAGCCCAAGTTTCATTCAAGACCCATAAAATACTAATGTAATTTCAAGTATGCTGAAACTTTAAGTGTGTTAGGCTTTAGTGCCGATTGACAGAGCACAGTGCAAGTCCTAAAAAGGTACCCTGCAGAGAGATAACCTGACTGAGCAGCTGGGCAGAAACTAGCACTTCCTGCCTTTGTGCTGTCTCACCAGGGCTACTCAGTGGGTGTACTGGAATGAAGCAAAGGCAGTAGATAAGACAGACACACTCGCCTTTCCCATGAGCATTGATTGTCCGGATAAAGTTTTTGGGGGACTGGGGTTAAAGAGAATGAACATAAATACTGTACATTTGTCCTTTTTTTTTAAAGTAATTTGTCTCTTTTTCCAGAGTTCATCTAATGGTGTGACACTGGGAACACCAAACAAGGCAACCATCACCATCCTGTCCAATGACAATGCCTTTGGAATAATTGCCTTTAACTCTGTAAGAGCTGCATAATTATGTATTACACTCCATTCTTTTAGCAAATGAATCATTATGCAGACATAAGAGTGAGACCTGAAGCTTAACACAATTTGCTCATAATTTGGTTGCCTTATTTTGTTCCATTCTTCTTCTATTTCTATATAATGCCTTTGAGTGTACATGATTGTGGTTCTTTTTGCCTTTCCTTTTGTTCAGACTAAAGAGATTGTTGTTGATGAGTCCAGAGGAAGGAATGTGCCTTTCACTTTAATTAGAGAAAAAGGAACTTATGGGACTGTCACTGTGAACTTTGAGGTGGGACTGCTTTGTAAATATATTTTTGAGAATGACAAAGTGGAGGAACCATTGTGACTCTTTCTGTCCCTGTCCTTCTAGATCTCTGATGGTCCCAATGCTGCTATTGAGGATCTCGTTCCAGACAGAGGCAGCATCATAATCCCTGTTGGACAGGCTATTGCTCGCTTCACTATCGTCATTCAGGATGATCAGGTATTAATCAGAATCCCTAATGTTGAAATTAAAAATGCCTTCATGTTTGTCTGCATCTCTTTGTCCTGATTAGAAATAGGAATGTTTACAGTATGCAGCAATGTCAGACAGTATGGAATCGGTGAAAAAAAATCAAGCTCCTGTGCATTCTCGCTATAGTCTTGCTGTCATCTGAACCAATACACGGCTCTGTCAGAAACAACCAATCAGAACCAGGAGGAGAGTCTTAACGCTGTCAGTCACATTCTCTGCTACGCTACAGCTACTTCATAATGACAGAGGCCACCATGAATGCTCAGGCTACTCAGTATGGTCACCGACAATGCCAGATAAATGCTTTTTTCTGGAACCACAAGTTGTTTCTCCGTGATTATCACATTTAGCAGCACATGCCGGAGGATAATTGACAGTGCTTAGACACTCCTCCAGGTTCTGATTGATTGTTTTTGACATGGTGACAGTTTTAACAAATAATGTAAAACATAATTTTTGTTGAAAGTTACATACTGTAGCTTTAAGTGTCTCACCCACCCATCACATTGAACACGTGGCAGGGCATTTGGAATTAAACCGAAGTCTTTCTCATGTCAAAACGACTACACCTGCTGTATTTTTCCAGAGATTAAATTACAAAAAAATTACTCTTTATACTAATGATTAATTGAAGACATGTGGTTGCACTAGATTTTATTTACCAACAGCAGAGTAGAAAGGACTAAATAAAAATCCATGACACTTTTTTTTTTAGATTTTTCCTGTTTGTCTATCCTCCAACAAAACTAATTAAATTTTGTGGTTGCAATTTAGCAAAGAGAAATATAAGATATCTAAGTAAAATGTCCCTGTGATTCTTTGTTGATTAGATCCCTGAGAACGATGAAGTGTTTACGGTGAGGCTAACGGGTGTGGCAGGTGGAGCCCTTCTTAGCCCCAACGCCAGCAGTGTCCAGCTGAGAATCCGACGAAATGACAGCCCCCTGCGCTTCTCCCTCTCTGTCATGGCCGTATCAGAATCTGCAGCCATCATTGGCCTCAATGTGACCCGTGGTCGACTGACTGACGACGGGCCACTTATCGGCTCTGTTGACACTGAGGTTGTGTTCAAATATCCCATTAACATTTTGTTTTGGCTGTTTTTAATGCTATTTTTAGGACACAGATAAAATGTTACTCTCTACATACAATGTAACATATAGGTTAATATTTTATTATCAAAAAATTAATATTGAGTCAAATGAATATAAAGCCGCTACACTGTTTCCTCCAGGTATCTGTGGATTACATGGTGGTGAGTGGTGAGGGAGTGGGCAGCGCCACTCCAGGCGTGGATTTCCTGGATCTGCAGCCGGTCAGAACCATCACATTCCCTCCATTGGTCTTCAGAGCCAGACTTTTGTTCAACATCATTGATGATAATGTACCAGAAATTGCAGAATCCTTCCACGTTGTTCTGCTGGAGGACACTATCAGAGGAGACGCTGTGCTAGTGCCACCCAATGCAGTGCTGGTGACCATAGAGCCCAATGACAAGCCTTATGGAGTCTTGTCAATTAGCAGCACTGCACTCCATCAGCCAATCATCATCAATGAAGACCTGACACAAAAGTAATTAAAGTTGTTGTATTTGCAAGTGATACTTGCAGGTAATGTAATTTAACTTCATCTAAGATGATCTCTTTCCAGATTTGATGGAATTATCATAGTCCGAAATGGAGGAAGCTACGGTAACGTGTCTGCAAACTGGACAATCACAAGGAACTCCAGCGATCCCTCGCTAGTGTTGGATGACTTGACGCCCCAGTTTGGAACTGTGAAATTTGTTGCTGGTCAGGTGACGGCTGTGATTTCAATAAACATAGTGGCTGATGACCAACCCGAAGAGGCGGAGGCCTTTGTTCTGAAACTGCTGCCCAACTCTGTTACTGGAAATGCCGAAATTGACGAACCTATGGAGGTGAGCACCATTTTTGCTTCATGGCTGTGAGAGCAATAAAAGACAACAAAAAAACACACTGCACTTGTTGGGAGAGACCTCCATGTGGTGTGCATGTGTGTGTGACCTACTGTGAGCTACAGATGCAAACTTGGCACATGGAGCAGGAGTCGACCCCTTGGTGGGTTACTGTGCTCTGTGGGTGTTCCCTTAATGTGGTTAAATCAAAACAAAGCGGAAACAGCAGGCATCCTCTGCATGTGGGGCGAAACGCTGTGTTTTCTTTTTTAAGCATGGGTGAAGTAGTGACAGGCTTTTATTGCTTCCATCTTTGTCTAAGCTTCTTGGCTATGCGTGAAAGCAGTGGGCAGATCAAAGTCGAGTTTATTTTCAACACGTCACATACAAAAACACATCAGAAATTCATTTTCAAACTAAAGAATGAGAGGCCTGTTCACCCAAAGTGTTTAAGAATAAATACACAGCCTTAATGATAATTGATGGTGATCTAGAAGTCATGAAGATAAACAGATACTTGCTGTAGTGTGCTGCAGATTGGACGAGTGTTCCAGGATAATATATGTGCCATGGTTTAACACTCATGGAAACTACTCTAACGGTCATGAGCTGAGTTAATTAAAGAGAATACCTTTCCAATGTTAGCTTGTGGCTCTGATTTACTACAGTCACTCGTGTAATGTCTTTCCTGTCCCAGTCTCCCTCTATCATTTGTTGTCTTCTTATAAATATGATACAATTTTAGTAACACAAAAACAATTAAGGCCTCTATGAATCTCCAAGGCCAGATTGTCTACATTACCATTCATTTAAGAATGGGTATTCAAGTTATTTTCTTTAATGAAATTATTATCATGTTTCTGAATCTTGACTTGAGGTCATCACAAAAGATGAATAGTCAAAAATATTAATGGAGACATGCAAAAATCTGGTCACCAATTATAAGAATTGTTCAATGCTGTTTTAACAAGAACGTTTACATTGATTATTGGAAAGGATAAAATAATTTGATACCTTTCTGCCTTTTTTCATTTAACTGTATGTAAAAACTGCCATTTGTTTTTAAAATGATACCTCTTGACCATTTCTTTTTCATATATTTTGAGTGCCATTTCCAATAAGAAATCATTTTTGTTGGTTAAATGAAAATAATTACCTAAATCAGACAGGTATCCTGGGATACAAATAATCTTAAGCCTAAAGGTCTATGGTGGTAACTTTAAAGTCCTGTAAATAATATTGTATTTATTAAAGGTTTCATACTTCTAAGCTCACTCAGAAAACAAATTCTGTTTTTCCAAACAGAAGTTATCTTGTTTACTCAGAGATTGGTACTATTCATTTCATTGAGACTAAATTGATATTTTGGCCTTAAACATATTTCTAGGCAGTTCTAGTTACACACGTTTAGACAAACTTGCAAAAATATTTTTTTTCTCCTGCTTCCTAAATGTAGCTTTATGTTTTGACTCATATGGGATTTCTGTATGGGTGTTTCAGCTGCTTTCTATGCAGTTTTACCACATAATGACAGCTGTAATGTAAAGTGTGCAGGGTTACATGAAACGGAGAGGAACTCAACACCACTGTAAAGGTTGAAAACCAGAATGTTGCAGGGAGGCTGAAACCATAAATTCACAGACAGTATTACACCCAGGATTGACAGATGAATTTATTCAGGGGCCGATCATTAAACAGTGTCTTACCCAGGACCTTCATCCAATTATTTTGATCAAAGTGGGGTATTTTCCTGAATTCCTCAAATGTAATTGATTTTAAATCAACAAGTTTGCCTACCTATGACTTAGACTAAGAAGGGAAACGTATTGTGCAATATATGAAGTGTAGAAATTGTTTGTTAATTTATTAATTTATCAGATATATTTGATTGATTAGTTGTATTTTTTCTTTCTTAATTTTCACCCAAGATGGTGTTTTACATACAAGACAGCGACGATGTCTATGGACTTTTTCGGTTTAACCCAACCGAAGAACAGAGCATCCAGAGCCAACCCCAGGGACGATTCCTCTCTCTAAACTTTGTCAGAGACGGTGGCACACTGGGTAACGTCTCCATGACCCTCACTGCGCTCTACATTCCTGCAGGCCCAGTAGATCCTAACCTGGCCCGAGACCAGGTTCTAAATGTCAGCAGGTCTGTTAAGGTGATGTTTTCACGTCAGCGGACAGTCCAACTCATACTGCCTATCCGAAATGATGCCTTTCTGCAAAATGGAGCACATTTTCTTATTCAGGTAATTAGAAATTGTGTATAAAATTGTAATTCAGCATCACTTTGCTTGGTGATTTTAAGAAAATCTGTTCCTTCCATTTGAGGTAGTACTTTTGACTAAACTGCAGTCATCCAAAGTTTAAGTGCCTCATCTGCATGTGTGAATAGTTTTACATTGGCACTTAGGTTTGGCATGGCTCTATGGGACTCGCGCAACTGTCCAAACAAACAGCTAACCCTTAAAGCGATCAACAGCTGGTAGAAAACCTTTCTTGATGTTCTATAGAACCCTAATTAGTGACATGAAGCTTTAGAACTTTGCAGTGTTAAAGTGTATAAGATACTTTTAGAAAATTATTGTAGGAAAAGTTACTTTTGATTAATAAGGCATCACAGTAACATCCTGCCAGTGTTTTATTAGCTTTTCAGCTTCTGTAAACTGATACATTCCTCCTGTTTCCAGTTGAATAAACTGGAGCTGGTTGATATCACTCCATCAATCCCATCGAACAGCCCAAGGTTTGGGGGACCTCTTAATCTGACGTTGACTGTCACCACTGACATTGCCAATGGGGAAATTGGCTTTACAAGTAACACTACAGTAGTACTCTATGAACCAGAGGACACCAATTCCAGTATGGTAAGATATTAGGTTTTTTTTATGTTGCTTATTTTTAACAAAAGTACACACAAACAGTTAGTTTTGGATTTGTCGTATTATGCATTTCCTTATGTTTATTTTGATGATGCTTTGTTCAGGTTAGTCTTCCTCTGCGGCGTGACGGGACAGATGGTCAGGCTGTGGTGTTCTGGAGTCTTCAGCCAACAGGAGCCAATAGAAAGGATGTAACTGCTGACGATCTGACACCATTTAATGGCTCCGTCGTCTTCCTCTCCAGGCAGAGCGATGCCTTTATCAATCTTACTATCATGGCTGATAATATCCCTGAGGTCAATGAAACCTTGCTGCTCACCCTGGACAGGTGTGGAAAAGCTGCAATGTCAACTTGAAATTTCAAACAATTTAGATCCTTTGCTTAATCCTGAACTTTTAAAAAGGCTGCCAGCATGTTAAATTCCTGCAGTTCAAGAGACAGATAAAGAACCTTTTCTGGTCTTTTGTTTGGCCTTTCTACTATCTTCTAAAAGTCTCCTTCTCTCCTGCTGTCTCACAGCCCTAATAGGGAGATTAGTGTTGATGAAAAATCAGAAAGAGATCTGAATTTTCAGATGTACCAAAATGGGAAATTTGCCATTTTGAACATTGTGCATAATACAATATATATAATTTGGAAATAGAAATGCAGTTTTAAAAGGCCAGTATTACTTTATTGCTGTGGTGGACATTGGGAGTTGCTACATCTGCTGATCTGTGTTCTGATGAGAACCATGGCTTTCTCTCCCTCCCGCTCCTCCCCTGCAGGGTGGAGGCTGCACACTTTATAGTGTACTTTGGGTAAGTGGAGAGTGGAGTGAACCTGGGTCTTTGTGTTACTTGAATCAAGCCTTTCTCTTTTGAGACAAGTGCCTACTTCTGGATTTCTGGGGTATTGGTCTGGGAAGAGAATGTGTGTGCTCGTGGAGGGGGATGAAAGGGATGGCTGTAGGAATAGATTAGGGAATACTGCCACGGTGTGAAAAACGTAATCAAACAGAGAGTTTTTTGTCGTGAGAGTATGTGTTTTGTGCTAATTTAACCAGCCTTGATTATGTAGCCTTTTAAAGATGGTGTTTTAATGCATGCAGCTCATTGGCCGAGGTTGTTTGAAGTGCTTAAGTCTTTCTTTGTACACCATTTCTTTGCAACGCCCATTATGCTTTCTTGGCTCCAATTTTCTCAGCATACACACATAAACACACACCCCTGTGGAGTTATACAGATTCACACACATACTTGACTGACATTGTTATTAAAAGTGGTTTAATCAGTAGAGCCTCAACGTATGGAGTTAATAAATGCACACCAGAAAAAACAAGGAATGAATTAAGAAGTTTATACTGAACCTTTTTAGGTATTGTTAGTTTTTAAACGCCCAAATTAGATAATTAAAAGGAAAAAAAAAACATAAACTTAGGAAAGTCGAAAAAAGTGCTTTGTCAGAGATTTCAACCGCTTTGCTATGAATTTGATGTGACTTTATCTCTCAATTGAAAGAACAGAAAGATAAAATCTGTACTTAGTTCATCTTCTGCTATGTGTCTATAATCTATGGTGTTTTGATACTTATTTGCTTCTCTTTATTTCTGATCACTTTCTAAGGAGTAACATGGAGAATCAGATCCTAAAAGCAGGCTTCACTAGTAGAGAGATTGTCATCTTGGAAAACGATGATCCTGGGGGGGTGTTTGAGTTCTCCCAGTTCTCCAGAGGCCCGTGGTTTATTAACGTAAGTCTAAATGTAACACGTCGGCATCGAAAACAGCAATCTGCACTGCTCATCAGAAGTTTAATCTTTATAAAAATGAAAGTCAGATTCATCTCCATCTTCTAATATGAATTTGTTTTTTCTGGGAGAAATAGCTGTACAATGGACACATGAAGTTGTGATTTTATTTTCTTGTCAACGCAGGCTCAAATAAATAAATAAATATACACCCACATATATTTGGGTAAAAGGACACATCAGAAATAGTTTTGGAATGTAAAAAGTAGGCTAACATTAGACTGGCATGAGCCTAACCTCAACCATATTAAAAAATATGGATTTTGTTTACGGTCATGCAAACCAGACAGTTTAAATAAGCTTTAGCCTTTCTGAGAAAAATATTAACCAGAGATCTAATCTTAATTATGCCAAGAACTTTTATATTTATAGTTTCTCTACAATTAAATTAGAGCCTGTGTCGATAAAAGATAGTCAAAAAACAAATGCATGTGTGTACACCTTCATCCATTCATTCATCAGGGTTCTAGAGTTCCTCTTGGTATTAAGCTTCAATGTTAAATATTATAGTTATTTTTTTCTGGTGTGTCTGGTGACATTTGTCCAATTTAAACCAAGGAGGGTGAGGCTGTGGAACTGCGTGTGGTCAGATCTCAAGGACAACTCCTGAAGCAATTGATACGATACACAGTGACGCCATCAGGCAGCACTGAATTCTATGGAGCTACAGGAATCCTTGAGTTTAAACCTGGGGAGAGAGAGGTGGTGGTGGCACTGGTCGCAACACCTGATGGGATACCTGAGGTGAGAACATAAAAGAATGGCACATTTGGTGTCAATTATGTGTTTTATTTATTGTAGAAAATAACAAAGCAAGAAAACTCATTTAATTTGGGAGTAGAATTGTAAAATTTGTGTTTTTACACATATATTCATACAGCTGGATGAGACGTTTTCTGTGGTACTTAGTAGCTACAGCACTCCGCCAAGTCGTCTAGGCAACCACAGGGAGGTCAACGTCACAATCCGTAGGAACGATGACCCTTTTGGGGTAATTGAGTTTATCCAATCAGAGCTCAAAGTCACCATCAATGAGAGCAAAGGAGAGGCAACACACCAGGGTAAGTGAACTAATGAGATACTTTTACTTTATAAGCGAATCTCCTTGAATCTCCTAATAACTGTATTGAATCTGCATTAACAAAGACTTTTGTATGGCATTTAGTGGAAATGTGCTTTCGTCCAAACCAACTCTGTGTCAAACATTAAAGAGAAAATGCACAAATATGATAATATAAGCCTTGAACAGTGACACTAATAATCTCTCTTTCAGCTGTGTACCCTGTGGTGAGGAATCGAGGTCACTTTGGAGAAGTGTCAGTTTGGTGGGGCTTAGAGCCAGCTCTGCCAGCAGATGTTATGCCTGTCCATGGACAGCTTACCTTCAAAGAAGGAGAGTACTTGAAAAACCTTACCCTCTCCTCTGTACCTGATGAGGTACATTGTTAGACTTGGGTCATAAAAGCTTGCAATCATGCCAATTGAGTTTCTTTTTGGAATTTAAACGTGCATTGTTGTTGTTCTTTTGTATGACATAAGATTCCCGAAGACAAGGAGAACTTCACCGTCACGCTGTCGAATGCAACAGGTGGAGCGAGATTAGGAAACGCACTCACTGCCAGTTTGTGGATTAATAAGAACGATGACCCCATATATTTTTCTGGTAACAGCCAAACGATACACAGAAAATCCTTTGGATTATTAGTTTGACGTGTTCCTAATGATTCATCAATCTCTCCTCTTTGGTGTCTTTCCTCTCCTTTAACCTGACTTGCTCACCTCAGAACCATTCACTGCTCGTGTTCGTGAAGGAGGCGTTGTTAATTTCACCGTCGTGAGGGCAGGCCAAGCCGACTTCATGGCGACAGTGATGTATCGAGTGGATTTTGGTGGAGCATCAGCAGATGACTTCACTCTTCTGACAAATAACACATTATTAGTGTTTGATGTGGGAGAATGGACGAAGAGCATCTCTGTGGCTATTGAAGACGATGACATACCGGAGAGGGATGAACCTTTCTACATTGTTTTATATAACGCCACAGGTGAGTACAACAGTATGTTTGAAGTGATTAGAGGAGAGAAGTAGACACAGATGTATGAACATGTTTTCATCACTGAACAGGAATGAAAATAAATATATTCAAATGTTGAACATGTTCACATTTTTTATTGTGATTTTTTGTGACAGACCAACACAAGACAGTGCTTGTGAAGTGGAGGGAATATTTGCATTTAGCTTTCTTGGGTCAATACTTTGTATAATCACTTTTTTTTCTGCAATTGCAGTTGCAGGGATTTTGGGGTACTCATTGTAAAATTACTCAAATTCAGCCAGATGGAATTTTGAAAATATAAAATGTCATTGTTTTCCCAATTGCTCTACACCCTCAGCAGGGTCCTGGAGGGTGCATGGGAGTTCGCCCAACCAGTCTACATGTGTTTTGTGGACTTGGAGAAGGCGTTCGACCGTGTACCTTGGGGGGCCTTGTGGAGGGTTCTCCGGGAGTATGGGGTACCGGGCCCTTTGATACGGGCTGTCAGGTCCCTGTATGACCGG
>CAEGAF010195942.1:0-17726 GCA_903067075.1 Micropoecilia bifurca
TGTGTGTGTGTGTGTCTGTTTGTGTGTGTGTGTGTGTGTGTGTGTGTGTGTGTGTGTGTGTGTGTGTGTGTGTGTGTACTTGATACATAGGAATTTGTTCATTTGTACGCAGACTACATCCTGAACAAAAGTGTGGAGAGCCAATTCAAAGCCTTTAAAAAAGGCTTCCTGATGGTCACAAACGAGTCGCCGCTCAAATACTTGTTCAGACCGGAGGAAGTCGAGCTTCTGATCTGTGGGAGCAGGGTGAGAAAAAAAATCAGCAATCTCCATTTTTAATTTAGCTATGAATTGAACCTAAATAGAAAACAAAATAACAAATTTTGTGACTAGTTTTATACAATTTAGAAAATCTAATGCCTAGAATTTAAATAAAAACTTAGTGAGTGTTTTTTTTTAAATAAAATTAAGTTTGGAAGCAAATGTTAAATGCTTTTAATTTGACATCATGAAGCAAAAGTATTCACAACTCCTTTTCCACATTTCACTACATTAGCAGTTTTTCAGTGCTTTAAATTTCCACAAAATAATGGCACTGAAATTACAAGAAGTACTTTTAGATCTTTTTTTATATCTAAAAGGTTGGAAACTAGCTTTTTTTTTTTACATAGTTGTTCAAAAATATCCACATCCCATAGAAGAACAGTTACCCATGCACTCTTTTGCAAAAGTTTTTTTTCTTTACTTTAAACCCAGAAAGTTGAAATAAAATAGCATTTCTATAAAAAATAACAAATATTTAACCAAAGTGATCATTATAAATCAGCTTTTTTCAAAATGTCATGTAACATTTGTGGCTCTAAAAGCCTTTTACGTAGCTGGGCTAAGAGCCAAAATGGCTACCTGGAGTGTGAACGTTTATCGAGTTGGTTTTTAGGTGACAAAAGTTTGTGGTCATGTTACAACAAAACATGGAAAATGGATGTGAACGTTTGTAAGTCGCTGTAAGAATTACCACTGTGGTTTTACCCTCAGCTCCTGCTCCTGGGAAGGTCATAAACTGTATGATGGAAGAGTGAAGTTATTGATTAACTTTCCAAACAAGTCTTTGTATTTTAAGTATTTAGCTGTTATGGACAATCCTCTTATAAAACTGCATCCTTTAATCTCATAGTTTAAGAAAAGATTAAAAAGTATTAAGAACTGATAACATAAGTTCTCTCTTTTTTCCTTAGAAACTTGACTTTGAAGCACTTGAAAAGACAACAGAATATGACGGAGGTTACACTAAGGACAGTCAAATTATCAAGTAAGTCCATTCAAAGTTTTTAACGTTTGTCTCAGCTGTAAATGTTCTCGTGGTTTTATTGGAGACACTAAAAACACAAGAAATTATGAAAACTTGATTTTTTTTAAAAAAATCATTTTGTACTAATGGGAGTTTTTGAGTAAGAACATAAACATGTTTTCTGATAACACTCAGTTATTGTTTCATGAACTGACAGTCTGATGGTCCACCGTCCAACCGTCATTTGCCGTTGTCCTCCTGAGTGTCATACTAAGACCATGTGAGGGTTCATTTTCTCAACAGAACAAGATTATTTTCTAATTTTGGGGAGGAACCACATGAAAGATGTTCTTATTGTGGACAGTTGCTGTTTTTTTTTTTATAAAAGTGCAAGATGTTTTTCAAAGTCAATTTCCAGTGTTAGTCAGGGATATTCCTCTCAAGAACAATTGGATTAACGTTACAGCTGGTAAATGTATGTTATAAAGTGAATCTAATTCATATGCAGTATGGAATTTGATTTGAGTACGTACTTAGAAGATCTGGATGAGTATGGAGATATATTTGTATTTCCAGACTTTATTCCATGTGTCACCAAAATACTGAAACTTTCTACTTCTTCTTTCATTATGTCCTTTGTTTCTTCTGTCAACTCTAGTGTCCTCCTTTCCTTCTAGTTTCTAATTCCTCCAGGTTCCATATTAAAGTGGAAATATATGCCATAAGGCCATAGTGAAGTTTAGTATTTTAAAACAATTCTGGAATATATTTTTGTTTTACATGCAGAATGCAAAGGAATCCTGAATTAATGTTCATTTTTGGCTGCAGAGACTTCTGGGAAACCATTCACTCTTTTGGAGAGGAGCAGAAACGACTTTTTCTCCAGTTCACCACGGGAACAGACAGAGCTCCGGTTGGAGGTCTCGGTAAATTAAAGATGATCATCGCGAAGAACGGCTCTGATTCAGACAGGTACAACTGGTCCAGGCAACCTCCCATTGAATTTCAACACACTAGTCTCAAATAAATGTTTCTTATTTTTATTTTTTGCGGTTCCTTGCAGACTACCAACCTCCCACACCTGCTTCAACGCCCTGCTGCTCCCTGAATACTCCTCCAAGGACAAACTGAAAGAGAGACTCCTCAAGGCCATCACTTACGCCAAAGGTTTTGGAATGCTGTAATGGATTTCTAAAGAGTTTTCTGTCTGTGGGAAAGAAACAAAAAAAGGGAATACCACCAAAAACAACAACAAACAAAATGCTGCAATAATAATTCTGTGCCTAATGAGTCTCTCACAGACAAACTCCAGTGTTGGCCTTCGACGCTTAGCCCTCACCTGCTTTGTAACCTCGTCACTTGTAGGCATTAGAAATACCAAATAAGTTCAACCTTCTCCCATCCCCTCATGTTCTGGTTCTGAAAAAGGCGAAAACCCGTTTGTGAAACTGTGAAAGTGCGCTTATGTGTAGCACGTAAAGTATATTTATGAAGTGATTTTGACTTCCGATGCCTCTGACGTTTTTGGGAATGTAGCAGTATTTAGTCGTCACTGGGCCTGACGGTGCTCCTTGGCTGCGATTGTCAGTTCAGTAGACTGAGGTGAAGAAGCCTTTTATATTACCTGCTCACTGACCTTCTGTTCATTTTATGATTGAAACCTTTGTGCTGTGCCTCCTGTAGCGGATATGGACTAAATTTTGTTTGCTGTGATCCTGATGTGATGGTGTTGGCTAAGTGTTTTAAAGGGGCAGTGTTATGTAAAATTGAGATTTTGTTGTCGCATTACATCATGTTATTCTCTCATCAAAAACACAGCAGGAGTGTTGCTTTTTCTTTAACGCTTGTTTGAGTAATCCTTGAATCTCCCATGGCAACCATTGTGGGTGCATAAACACATTTTCCACTCCTTTCAGCTCCTCTACACTAGTGGCAATAGCAATTAGTAAACTACATCTCATTGTGATGCTCCTATGGACAGATGTAAGTGGCTTTATGGAGAAATGTGATGTCTTCCTGAAGGCCGAGTTTCAAAAAGAACAGGAGCTTTTTTGGCTCCAGTGGCCTTTATTTGAAAGTAGTTTGACAGGAAAGAGGGTTATGAGAGAGGGGGAAGACATGCGGCAAATGACATCAGGCCGGGAATCAAACCTGCGACCACCGCCATGAGGACCAAGGCCTCAATACATGGGTTGTGCTTTGCCCCTGTGCCACCACAGCACCCTCAATAACAGGAGCTTCTTAAAGAGACAGAAGCCCAATATCAAGAATTGCAAAGTCAAATTTCTTTGAAGTCATGTTGGATATATACAGCATTTTTATAACAACTGGCAGTAGGATAGTTACTCGATTGTGCCATAAAATGGCACCATGTGCCTGGAAAGAACATAATGCCGCCCCTTTAAGATTACTTAGCAATTGGTTTAGTGTGTCAATCTTTTAAAAAAGTGTCTCTTGGCTTGTTTCCTATGAGTTACTGATTTGCACACTTGTCCGTGCAAATGCCAAATGTGCAAGACCTGTTTAAGAAAACAGCCACAATAAGTGTTTGATTTGGCCAAGTATCTCAGGTATGTAAAGAATTTGCAGAAAATGTGAAAACCCCTTCTGTAAACTCTCCAATATGCAAGGTAAATAAAGTTGAAAAATTGTAGTTTTGTTGTAAATTCCTGTATTCACAAGGTATAAAAATAACTGGCATTTGATCACTAGCTCAAGTCACAGATTTTTTTTCTGTATGGTGAAAAATCTGTGCCAAGACATTGCACTAATGCTGATATCTCAGCAGTGATATTACGCTGTGTCACGTTACTCTGTAGATTCACATCCTGGCGTCTTGAACAGGCTACAACTGATAACAGCTCAACCTACTTTCTGATTAATGTAGGTATTAACTATTTGACCACATGGGGCACTCAAAGCATCTCCAGCTGGTTAGTTCATTATTAAAAATGGTCAAAATAAATAAAACAGAATGGCCACTTTAACTCTATTGAGTAAATGGTGTACTGTAACAAAATGGTACACAGTTCAAAAAGTGACATTCAAAGTTACAAAATGTGGTAGGACTTGATGTTTCCTAAAATTCATTTCATTTTCTAATGTTTATACCCATGCAGTATGTTTTTTGATAAACCAACAAATTTGGCTGGATAGGAATCTGTGTGATATTACTTGCGTCAATCGCTTAAAGCTATCTAGAAACACCAACATTAAAATTCATTTATCAGGTTAAGTAATAGATGCTGTATGAGGAGTTATAGTGTTCAGCAGTTCCAGCTTGTTGTTAATTGAAAAATTATTTTCGATTGCTAGCATTTAAAGAGGCTGGAATTGTAAAGTAAGGCAGGAATTGTTAATACAGTTATAGTCAAAAGCAGCTAGTTACGATCCACCAGAAATTAGTTGGATATGATCTGTTTTCAAGGTAAGTTTGACACTTTTATTCACATATAGACAAAGAAGTTATTTAATATGAACATTTTATTTGCATATAACATTCATATTTATAAGAGTATGCTGATGGTAACATATAAACAATACTGGCTTTTTAAAATGTTGACGTTTTTATACAATAAACAGTGCCGCTTAAGAAGAGCAAAACATTTACCTGAATAATCTGAATTCGCAAGGGGGAAAAAAGTCATCCTAAGGCTATGAAAAGCCAATTTTTTGGCATAAACAAGTGATTTCACTCAACACTCAGATTGTTTCAAGAAGACAAAAGTAGCGGTCAGTCAGAAAGCACAAAAACAGACTCTCTGCTTTCACTGTACACAGTTTGACACATAATGTGATGATGATAAACACGACGTATAAATAGTTAAAAATGTGGGCATTTATATGAAATAAAAGAGAATCACTTTCAAAGTTCTCCAGTAAAGTTTTTTTTTTCACTGGACCTTTTTGTCTTTGTCAGCCACCACTTCAGTGAGGTCCTCCGGTTTTATGGATTTCACTTTTCCCTCCATCTGAGTGACCCTCTGCTTCAGTCGTGCCTGGGTGGAGGTAAACTCTGCCATTAGCTGAGCAAACTTGGTCTGCATCACATCCAGGTTGCTCTGCAGTTTCACGATCTTCTCGTCCAGATCTTTGGGGTCCGCGCCCGCATTCGCCACTGCCTCGTCGATTAGGTTGTCTTTCATCAGGATAGCTTTGCCCTTTTCTTCCAGAGCTTTCTTGGCATCTGGATACTCAGTGAGCGCCTCCATCAAGTCGTCTTTGGACAAGGCGAAGAGATCAGAATAACCCACACTTCGGATGTTGGCTGTTCGTCGGTTACCAGCTTTACTCCCCTTGATGCCTAAGATACTGATTTCTCCAAAGTATGCCCCGTCGCTGAGCACCACAAACTGAGTGACTCCGTCATCAGCCACCACTGCCAGCTTTCCTTCCTTTATGATGTACATCTCCCTGCCAATATCCCCTTTCTTACAGATGTAATCTCCAGGACTGAACACCTGTGGCTGCAGCTTGAGCACCAACTCGATCAACAAACCAGCTTCGCAGTCCTGGAAAATTCGCACTTTCTTTAGCGTATCCAAATGGACGTTGATGGCGATCTCTGCCTTAAGCTTGTCCGGGAGAGTTTTCAGAACTTCTTTCTCGTCGCAGGTCTTCTTTTCAGTCCAAAGATAGTCAAACCATTTGATCACTCTGGCCTCCAAGTCTCTGGTGACTTTTCGAAACTGCATGTACTGCTTTATGGAGTCAATCTTAGCCTGAAACTCTGCACGAGAGGCATTCATGTTGGAGATCATGGCACCAACGTTTCCGACAATACTAGCAAAGATTAGCACACCGGTGAGAAAGTCCATAATGACAAAGAGGAATTCAACGTCTTTTACTGGTGCTGGGGTTTCTCCGATGGTGGTGAGGGTGAGTGTCGACCAGTATAGGGAGTAGATGTACTTTCGTGCCAAGCGACCGTGCTCTGGGTGACTGATGTTGGGATAGACCCACGTGTCAGATCCAAAGCCAATGCTTTTCGAAATGGAAAAGAAAACACAAGCATTCCAGTGGATGATGATGAGGATGTAAAGCACGAGATTGCTGATACGAAACATGTTCGGGAAGCTGGTTCTCGTCTCGGTGCGCTCAAAGAACTCAAAGAGCCTCTGGATTTTGCAAAGACGGTTGAAACGAAACTCTGGGTTGTCAAATCCATACTGCAGAAAGAGCAGATCTGTGGGTATCATTGACATCATGTCGTATTTGAACTGAGATGTCGTTCTGTATTTAGCTCTGAGTTTTTTGCCATCTTTTACCAACAGTCCTTGTTCAAGGTAACCTAAGAGAAGCAAAGCACAAAATAAGAAACCAGCCCACAACATACGGTGAAGATTAAGTTGCATAAGAAAAAAAACACATTTCTTTCATTAAACATTTGCAGAATTCGGACCTGTTCTTGATCTGACAAATGTGTCCATGTAGTAGATGATGTCTGCGGTATAGTCCAAGACTATCCAGAGTTTTGTATACGAAGATTGGAGCTCATTAAAGGAGGCCCTAGGAAAAGAGAGAGAATCCAAAATTAGCAAAGAACTTTTGTATTCAGGAAAATGATAGTAGTACTAACAAGACAGTACCTTGTTACAATCATGATCAGGTTATAAAACACTGGGCCTGCAATGACACTCAGCCATCTGTAGTACTGGTCTGCAGATGGATCCATAATCCAGATTTCTTTCCTGAAAAGAAGTTGGCAATATGAATAATATTACAGAGAAAACAGATTTTATTTTTCCTTCTGAAATTCAAATTACAAGCCGGACTAGCATAGGCCTACAGTCTCTAACGCAATACTCACGGAGGTTCCTCCTTCTTCTTATCATCTTTTTTATCATCTTTCTTCTCGTCTTTCTTTTCATCTTTCTTCTCGTCTTTCTTTTCATCCTTTTTCTCGTCCTTATTTTCTTCTTTCTTGTCTCCGTCCTTATTGTCTTTTTTTTCCTCTTCCTTTTTCTCGTCTTTCTTAATCTCATCTTTTTTGTCCTCTTTTTTGCTAGAGATCACAAGCTTAGTCTTAATAGTGATGAAAAGAGACTCAGAGTGGGGAGGGATGCGAAAGGCGCACCGATCTACATAGGGAGCAACTTCAGGAAGACCAACTTAGAATTGAGGTTTTTGTTGTAAGGTCCGATGTAGGTCATATTTCCCGCCAGCAGATGGCGCAGAATGCTTAGTGTTCTAATGGAAGTAAATTCGCCTCTAATTTGCAAACCCACATCCACTTGCAACAGAAAAAGCTAAGAAGTCGAGGGGAAGGTGTCATTATCACCATAATTAGTATCAGTATTTATCTTTATGATGCTTGTAAAAGGAACAGAAAGAAGGGAAATAGACTTTCTACGGTTTTTGTTCTTGCTACTGGCTAACTGCATTAGCTACAAGAGGGGAGGCTACAAATACTATAGATGTGTATCTATATGAAAACTTGGGTACACTTACTCATCTGTGTTGTTGCAGTTATTTATGTTGTAAGTAGCAAGAGGCCACTTACTGGAAAGACTTAGAAAAAGAAAACAGAAAGAAATGTCTTAAGATATCTTACCAAGATATATTTCTACTAAATACTAAATACTAAAATACCTGAAAGTGAAAGTAATTTTTTTTAAAACAAACTTAAGATCTTTACAGTTAGCCAACAAACTAATATACAATATTATTTTTTGTTTTCAATTGTTTTTTTGGTTTTTTTGCTGTTGTTTTTTTAACCATATCAGTGCTAAATTTTATTTTCTTGTATATTTGATAGTGTAAAAAGTACCGAAGAGGCATAGGGCCAATGAAAATTAAAATGTTAGAATCCTTTTTTTCAGTAATGAAAATAATAGACTGCCTTTACTTAGTCTTCAGAATAAATGCATAACACATATTGACACATATCCTATAATAGATGTTTTATTTATTAATTTATTTTTACTCTTTACCTCTTGTCCACACCCAAACTGAATGTTGGGCTGAGACAAAAAATATCCTAAAAAACTGTTTTTTGTGACAAATTTGTGTCATGGACTGGATATATAGAGGTTTGCACATTCCCACCAGTGACTCCAACTTTCCTGACTACTTCCACAGTTATCGGCTTGGCAAGCAGCAAATCACACCATGTTTTTCAAACTTGCAGTTACAGAAAAAAAACTCAACTCATGTGACTGAGCTCACACTTAGAGACAAAAATATGAATACCATAAGGTATTCATAAGGTCCTGAATACCTGTATATGGTATTCAGGACCTTCTTGTTTTTATCATTTGTTTGTATTTAATGTCACTGTTAACTTACCACTACATGCTAGAATACCATAGATTTAACACAGATGTTTGGTTCTAAGAAATGGTCTGGGTCAAAACTATAAGTTGCCAACTGTCTCATATTTGCCGGGATGTTCGGCATTTTAAGCCAAATTGAAGTTGTGCCTTATTTAATCGCAGCCTGCAATTTGTATTTACAAACACTAGATGGCACTCCTCTCCTTTCTTAATAGATCTAGATTAGAAAATGAAGCCACGTGGCTGTTCTTGGTCTGCTAGCGCTTCTGATCCCAAGCTAAATCGAAAAATGTGTTTTACATACTTAAAAAGAGGAAAAATACAAAGAAAAGGAGACTCTTCAACTTTTCTCCACGTCCAAAAGTCTAACATTTATTAGACAAACAACTAATGACACTGACAGAACTCAAATAAAATCACAAACCAGCAATATTTACCTCACGCGACAGACATCCACACACCACGACAAAATATTACGAGGACGCATTTTTGCCAGAAGTTTTGAAGTTCCGGGTACCACACTTAAAAAGGGACTGCGTGTTTTCCCTCCTTAGCTAGGTTCTAGTTAACAAAGCAGTGTTATTTTCTTTTGAATGAAGACAGATTCTTTTTATGACCTTGCCCCAAGAGGAAGCTCTACCCTGTTTTCACAGGACCCAATTGTTTCACACCAGCTGTTAAATCTTATCAAAATAGTGAAAAGGTTAAACAAATACACAAAGAAACTAGCAGCGTTCTAAATTAAAGAGAACTACACTTTAAGTTATTTTAATTCAACTTAGTCTATAATGTTTCAATAGAAATATACTAGATAAAAGATTACTCTAATTGATTCATGGATATAATCTGAAGTGAATTTCCTCATTTTGAAACACCATTAATTTTTCCTAATTATTGAACCTATAGTTAAATTTTTACAACTAACTTATTTTAAATATATTTTCTTAACACAAGCTTAATCATAACAGAGTGTAAACCAAGTTTGTAGTACCCAATATTGATCATATGATTGAAAACTGTGGCTCTCCTGGTCGATTATCTCGCTAAGTGATTTTGTTTATCGTCGCACCTTTTCAAAAGACACTATACTGTAAATGGACACCGTCTAGTGACTACAAAACAACAGCATAATTACTTTTTCTTTCTTTGTGCGTCGCTCTCCCCACTGGTTGCATCCTCAAGGGCCGGGCCTCTGATGCGCTCCAGGAAGGAGTCATTCCTCTCCTCTATGGGGTTCACTCTGTGGGATACCCAGCCCCGCAGCATGAGGAAGAGGTAAGACAGCCTAAAAGGTCAGTGGGAGGTGAAACGGTACAAAGTGACATCACTCTACGCTGGGGATGGATTATTCTTCATGTTGGCTTAGAAGAAAAGCAAGTTGTGATGGAGGTAACTAATATAATGACAAATGTATCAAAATAAAAGTACTTAATATTGATTCCGAACTTGTACATGTGGGTAAAGCGATGTGTAGGATCTCCAGATGGCCATTAGAAGTAAATGTACCTAAATGTATTGATATCCATAGTGACTATATAAACTTGCACCTACTCCCAATGTCAATTGACATCTTTTTATTGGTATTTTCAGTTTCTCCAGTCTTTGTCCTTATTCACCCCAAATTTGAACTTAGCTCACAGGTTCTGTTTAAATTTGAGTCAAGCAAAGTAGTGCATTAAGGATAAGGTAAGGATAGGCTGATATGTCAAAGTACATCCTCACTTTCGCTTATCACTGTCTATCTGTACTTCTGTGCTCACAGTAGCCATGTCTCCATTGGCCATATGATTGTGCAATTTAACATATTGAAAATAAACTCACTTAATGGAAACACGGCAATACAATGATACAAAATCTTGGCGCTGGGATGAGGTGGCCTGTTGGCCCAATTAAAATTGGTTCATTTTGCAAAACTCCAATGGAAATACTGTTTTTTGCATCTGGTTGTTCATCATTGGTTGTTCTTACATTCATCACAAAGAAGAAGACGACAGGAAGTAGTTGGAGGATGGTGGTACGACATGTTTTTTAACGACTTATTGCATGAACAAGCTTATTCACGTCAGATTTAAAGTAAATACCTCAATTGTGAACTTGCTACTTTTTGACCTGAGCGGAGTATTGACTATAGTTTGGGCACATTTGTAATTGAAATGCAGCTACTGTTGTCTTTACAACATTTTTTCTGCTGGAAGAGACAAACTAGGCTTTGCATCTTTACTTCCTGTTAGCAGCCCACAAGGCACAAATGAGTCCAAATCATTTCAACCTGCCCTTTTGGTGCAAACATCCACGTGGAGATCAAACAAAGCTTATTAGATTACGATGTATCTCTGAAATGACCAGGAAGTCTTGGTCTTCATCTCTGTTTTCTTGCCATGCATTCAATTGATCAGGAACTGATAAAATGCTGATCTGGACCCAAAAAAACTGAGCCAGCAGATCCAACACAATGAGTCTCTTATAAATCTAAATCTATACAGTCAAATAAGTTTTTTTGTCTTAGTCTACGCCTACTTAATAGTTTTCAGAATGTAAAAGTGCATAGACGTTCACCTGGCCAATGCCCCACCACCTCTGTGTGGGCTTCTACGACACCCTGAGGACAAGGCTCTCGCGGAGGCGTCATCACAAAAAGAGTGGGCCCTAGAAGACAGCAGATAAGGTCAGAGACACTCATTTGATCTTGGAATCTAAAAATGATTACAGGACTCCAAGGATCTCCGGTATTCGAACCCAGAGTGAATTTATTCCCTAACTCGGCTTTCAGACCTGCTGTCCCCATTTTCCATGGCAGCGAGTTTATCGTCGGATGTGATGGTGGACGGCCGATGTCTTGCTGCAAAGGAGCTTTCACTGCACACTTTTGCCATCTTGTTGTAGCCGCCTGTGCGGAACAAACACACACACACACGGTCAGATGGACTGAAACATCGTTGTGAATTAATTAATCAATGGAAGGTGTAAATGTGTTGACTGGGTCCCGACATCTGTGTGAGAGTGCCACCTAAAAATACTTCTTATTCCCTGAACACTAAACAAGATCAGTGTCGTCTTTTGATGAACCCACCCAGCCGGCTTTTAAAATAAGCTATGGCTTACAGGTAGAAAGAATGGAGTGGCTGTGTTTAGTGGTGTATACAGCAGGTTAAGTCTATTAGAACACAGCTTAGAGAGCAAGTACAACAGTAAGTGGCTGAGAGCCCCAGCAGGCTGCAGAGACGGCCGATCTGGAGAAGAAAAGGGTTCTATTTTATACATGTTGCACAGAGATTCACACCAGAGTCTTAAAATGCACAGTTTTCATGATCCTGTTCCGTTTTTACGAAGACGTTTCGTCTTGTCTATGTCCAGGTAATGACTCGCTGATCTCTGGGTAAAACCAGTGGTTGTAACACGTGCACTCATGTAGATTACAGCTAATACCGAGGAGTTAAGCTACCCCCACTAAATTCAATCACACTGAGAGCAATGCCAAAAAGCCAAGTGTTTGAAGGGTGACGGGGGGGTAAAATCAGCGGCGTCTGCGCCGTAAATATGAGCAGCATCACGGTCGTGCAGCTACGCAGCAACTTTGTTGACTAGCTTGTTTACGTTTATGCACCGCATCAAAAGAGCAAAGGTCACTCGGCGTCACTTTGCTGTGATTTGAATATGTTTTGAGTCAAAGGGTCAAAATCTGTCTCTCGAGCTCAGTGGTGTCAACAGTGTTGTCATGTCCTGCGTTGTGATGCAAATTTATGGATTTATTTAACCGAATTTGAAGAATGAGAAAATACTCGAAAAAGCTTTACTGTACACAGATTTATAATAATAATGATAATGGCAATACTGGTATAGCACTTTTCTAAGTTCTCAGGGACACGTTGTAGAGGAACAATATAAAATCAAACAATGTAAAATAGCAGAAGAACTCACAAGGAGGACATATGCATTTAAAGCTATTTTAGACAGATGGTTTTGGCTTTTTTTATTTCTGTACATGATATGCAAAACTAAAGCAAGCAATACTACTTTACCATTCTGCAGCCTTACAAAGATCCAACACATTCTTTTATATATTATATATATATATCCACACATAAAAACCTTAAATATTCCATTTTACAGTTAAATAGTCACAGTGAACCTATAACTCACTTGTCTGATGTTTCCTCACGCTGACATTCTCAAACTGTCCCCAGCAACCACAATCCTTTCATTTCTCTGATATAGTTCCATCTTCCCAAATAAAAATGGGATCTTTCTTTTGTTTTCTTCTTTTTTTATTTTTATTTTTTACTACGTCTTTGCTGGTGTTTTGCTTGATCCAAGCGAGGTATTCCAGTAGAGTAGTCACCGGTGCGCAGTCATCACAAAAATAACTGAAGGCTGTCCATAATTAGATCCAGGAGCTCTGCAGCCTTAGGTCGGTGCAGACTGAGCTGCGGCTCCCAGGAACAGACAAAGGGGGAGGAGTGTCCTGCACCGTCGCTGCACCTGCCATGACCACCTCTGACAACAGGTTAGCAAAAAAAAAAAAAGCCATCCGGTTGCTTATGTTTACATGGTAAGATCATATCTAGCAGCTGGATTTGAATCTGTCTTTGTGGGTGTCTGAATCAGCAGGACTACAGGAAGCTTAAAAATGTAATCATAAGAAAATGAATACAGTTATTTTCAAATTTTAAAAAAATTACTTTATTGACCCAAAGGGAAATAAAATTTTGCTGTTACTGTGGAACCGAAAGATCTTCTGTAGCAGCCTGCATTACAGAGAATTTGAAGAAGCCTCTGACTGAAGGCTGTATGTTTTTCTGTGGCCGTCTCATTGTATGAAATTCTTGTTTGCACTGTCATGTCCAGAGGTTCCACAGTAGTCCCTCGGACAGAACCAGACATCTTTACCAGATCGTTGAGCAGCTGTAACGTGTCTATTTCAGTCTCCAACAATATTTACCATTTTCTCTTATGACCCTCATTTATTTGGTAATATTCAGTCCCTCACTAAAATATTTATATCCTTCAAACCCGTTCACATTTCTACGGAAGCGCATTGCTGTCACGCAGAAGAAAAAAAAATTCGAGCGCTAATGCGCTGCCGTACATTTCAAGTCTTGACTTTGACTGGACCACTCTTTAAAGACTGTGATGGTGGTTCTCCACCGAAGGTTCACTGTGACGTTTTGCAACATAGTTTTATTTCAAATCTGAAACCGGAGGATTTTCAAGTATGTAATATGTTTTATATACTCTATAAAGATTATGACATATTTGACAAAAATTTGGGGGGCCTTAATTCTTTCACACACCTTTTCAGCTCTTCCCACAAACTCTCCATGGATTTGACATCAGGGTTTTGTGAAGACCACTCCACCAATGGGTATTGTTAAGAGAATAAAATCAAAAACTTCTGGCTCATTATATTCTCTTATCCTCCAGGATTCAATGATTCCATATGTGGAAACAAAAGCCACATAGAGACGACAGTCAACGCTCCACATACATTTTCAGAGTTAAATTCGGTAAATTATGACACTTTTAATACAAAATTGACATTATTCAAAATGTCTTTGTTATGACAACTTGACATTAACCAAGAAATTATTACTGATATATATTTGTTATAAAAGTATTACTGATTGCACTTTAAAAATTAGGTAACTTTATGTTACCTAATTTTTATTAGGTAAAGTTTATTCATGTTCATGATAGGAGTTATGTTATGTTTAAGAAAGTGTCATGTCAGTCTTATTCACCCCCCTTCAAATAGAGTGTTACCAACTTCTCTCTCCCATACTCATCCAAGTGATACTGTCTTCCTGCAGATGCTAATTTTATGGCCTCCTGTCCTCTCATAACACAATATTCCTCACTCAGAGCTCCCTTTTAATCTCTATCTATTTTTCCTTCCTGTAAATTGAAAATTTACCCATCAATAGTTTTAGATTAAATCATTAACACAAACCTATTCTAAATTAAGACTTTTGTTCAAAATAACCGCGCTCAATATACCTTTTTCACATGTCGTACGATTAACTGTATTAAACACTAAAAATATACATTTTTCCTCAACAGTATGTGAACATATGATGAGGTATTTCATGTGAAGTGCAGCGATATTTATGGTACTTCTAAAAGAAAACATCACGGGTCTCGTTATAGCGCCGTCGTGCCATCCAACCGCCTGCTGCTCGTCGGCCCACGCATAAGGTTAAAGAGAAATCCCTTGGCAATAGACGGCGCTGCCAAGATAATCCCAGATTAGACTTGAGTACCTATTTCAGCCAGCTAATGCCCCCTCGCTTAAAGCAATAGAACGTTTTGCCTTTTGTGTTAATATTACATTGACTGTGCCGTTGGACACACGCTGTATGTTCCCTGTGATTGGCACTTTGATGTTTTCAGCTGAGAAACTCCTTTAGAGATCATCTCCTTTATTTTGATTTGATCAAAAACACATGAATTTGAAAAGTTTTCGTATCTGCGTTTATCACAGGCTGAATGAAATGAGGACTGGGATATTGTTTAGATTAATCACTACTTAAAGTAGGTTTAAGATAACTTGCTTATTGTGGTCTATTTTATTTCAGTCAGGGAATGAATTGGCCAGTAGCCCTCAGGTACAGTGATCTTATGAGAGCATCTTGGCGTTCCTGCTAAAAGTCAGACAGTCCTCACGGCATCTTAAATCTTAGCTTTCTAAAGTACCGTTGCTCCTCCCTCGTTAGCTTACACATGAATTTGCAACAAAAGTGCATGTTTTAGAGTTTTTATGTTGTCTTTTGGTGCTGAGGACTTTTTTTTTCAATTCAATGCAGATGTTAGGAGACAGAAGGATACTGGGCAACATCACACTGATGAACAGTATGTCCCAGTCCATGCATGAAGCTGTTTCTACGGAGCTCCTTCAATGGCAAACTGCTGCATCCTAAGTGTACAAATGAGCATTACCACAGAACCTTCCTCCTACCAGCCATTACACTATGACCATCACTACTCCAGACAAACTCAATAGGTCTCTGTTTGCAGCTTTTCTGATAATCTGTTGATAATCTGCACTTTTATACATTTTTTAAATGATCCTACTCATGTGCACATTCCTTTGAGTCAGAGAATACTTTTTTCAATAAGTGTATTTTTTTGTTATGCTATAAAGTTGTCCTTATTGTACAGTATGTTAATCTTACTTCCTGTTTATATTTTCATCCTTGTCTGAATCTGCATTTCATCGACTTGCCTGTCAGTTGGTGCTCATGAATTTACCCACAAAAGGGTATTTCTATTCTAAAGTAACATGACGCAGCGTAACGTAACGCAGCGTAACGTAACGCAGCGTAAAGTAACATATAGCAAAGCAGCGCAACATCTTCATTGTCATTGTACTTTTTATTAGTGTACACAAGCACAACAAGATTAGGGCACAGTTCTTTCCTTTGTGCAATTATATGAAACAATAAATAAGTAAATAAACACGCTATACACAATCTAGCATGGCATCACATAGTGTCAAAAAGCGAGTTTCAGGGTTACAGTCCTGTTGTAAAAAGTATCCCTCACTCTGTTTGCTCTTGTTGTATTCTAGAATATAGAAAAGCAGATTATTTAAAGCTAGATGTTTAGCTTATGAAAAATCAAGACAGTAGATTCACTGTAGATTTTTTAACCGCGTTCTCAAACTAAACACGAGCAAATCGCAGGTTCGGCACCCTTCCAGTGTGCAAAGCTCTTGCGAAGACAAAAATTAACCACAAAGTAGTCTGATTAAGTTTGCCCATAATTAAACAAGTATTACTCATGTGCTTGAATATAATCTAATCAAGACAAATCAAATTAGATCTGACCAAATCAAACTTCTTGTAATTTTGTTGTGGTCTAAAATGAAACACAATAGGGCTTCACTGGGATCTCTGACATAATTGAAACAAGACAAAATTGTCCAATAATGTCATGTAAAATAAAGTACAGTTTCCTTACAAGGAGCAATCTTAGCTTGTCTCGTTTCATTGGCTGTTTGACTTCTTCATCCCTACGACAGACTTGAAGATTTTGGATGCCAGTTTTAATAAATATTTAGGGTCTATTGTTTTCTGTGGGTCTTTTTGTTCTTGTTTGTGAGATTAGTTTTTGATGAAAGCTGATGGAGAACCACCATGTTGTTATGTAGTTGTTGGATTTTGTGTCTTATGGTATTGATTGAAACATTTTTGTCCTCTGCATTTTAAAGTGCATTACACCATAGATAGAACATGTTATAAAACAAGCAGCAAATATTACATTTTGTCAAATGTCATCATCAAAATAATCAAAAATGTTGACCAATATGTTCCAGTTTCAGTAGATGAAGTTAGCTCTCTAGTCTCTTATTTATGCCTGCTCTCATATTTTTGATCTCCATCTGAGAGCCTTTCATGCTAACAAGATGTGTGGAAATTACAACATTCTAATTCCCTACTTAACAATATTCCATTTATTCAGGTTCTTGAAAAACATTACTATATTAGTCAAGGTTTCTCCCAGTGTATTATAAGCCTGGCAGGCCACCAGGCTTTACTTGTGCCGCCCCCTCAAGCTGAGCATTGTTTACTTATTTTAGTTTATTTTTTAAATTTCCTTTTTTGTAAAGACATTATAGCTGGAGTTTATGTATTAAGTTTCCAGTCTTCCAATAATACATAATTATTAAGTGATATTTTCAAATTTCCCGTCAACTATAAGAACATTTGAACTCAAAAACACAGCGAACCGCTGCATGACTGCTGAAGCCCCTCAACCACCTCGCTCAGCAGGTTTTCTGGGGGAAACCGTGCTAATTACTAATTTTTTAAAAAATATATAAGTAATGATAGTCATTTTTTTTGCCTATCACATGAATCGTAACAAAAAGCATTCATATACTGGGAAAAAAAAAGTTTCTTTGAATCTTTCATCACTTTTAAAAAATGGCAAATTTTTTGACAGGCAATTTTATTAGTTTTGCTCAAGCTGTATTTCTGGTTCAAATAAATCAGATTTCAGAATCATGAATTATTGCAGTAACACTTTATTTGAAGGGGGTGAATAAGACTGACATGACACTGTCATAAACATGACATAACATGTCATGAACATGAATAAGCCTGCATGAATATTTATGACTGTTGTCATAGAGCATCATTCGGTAAATTATGACACTTTTAATACAAAGTTGACATTATTCAAAATGTCTTTGTTATGACAACTTGACATTTACCAAGAAATCATTA
>CAEGAF010195950.1:0-16914 GCA_903067075.1 Micropoecilia bifurca
AATCTGAAAAACCTGAAATCTCTGCTCTGACTGCTGATGAATAATGAAGCCGTTTGGGCGCGCTGTAGTCACTTCGCGGGCTACCGTTGCATTATGGGAAATGTAGTGTTTGCGGGCAAAATACGAGCAGGCGGCTCTGGCTTGCCGGTTGGTTCTCATAGTAATTAAATATCATTCAGGGGGCCATAGATAATTGATTCGCGGGCCGGATCTGGCCCGCGGGCCTTGACTTTGACATATGTGTTTTAGGGGATCAAGACATTTCAGTGCAGTTTGAGTTTGTTTTCAGGCCAAAATAATAATTTACAATGTCTTGTATTTCTTTTGTCATTTCCACTTGATTGGGAAAAATAGGCATTGCTAAAAATGTATTCATCATTTAAAATGCACAAATACGTGTGCATTAAAAGGTCTGACAGTCTCAGGCAGAACAGACTTGCTATAGCATTGCTTAGCAAATCTGGGGCCTCATGCATAAAAGACACTAAAACTTGGTGTTTGGAAAAATGTAGAAAAGTGCGGCACACAAAAATCTGATGCATAAAGCTGAACGCATGCACATGGCCGGGCACCTTTCCTTTATAAATCCTAATTTGTGGGAAATGGAGCGCAGCTGCTGGTCTGCCCTGTCACCACTAGGGGTTGAACGATTACATATTTTTTAAGGTCGACTACATCATGATAATAGTCGAGTCAATGTCGACTAGTCACGATGACGTCATAGTGACGTAAGCGCAAAATCCTTCACAACAACTTGGATGCTTTATGAGCTATTTTCACGGTAAATATTAACCCCTACACCGTCTCCCCTTCTCTTGCTTTTACTAAATCTATTATGCAGAATTAAAAGAGCAATAAACACATAATTCCTCGTGAGCACCGGAGAAAAGTTCGTTGCACAAAGTCGGTCTGACTTTTTTTTTTCCCAAACACCGGCTGATGATCTCTGCATAGTTACTCCTATAGGAGTCAAATTATCACACTGGCCACATGGTGCTTTTGGAACCTCACAAGCCAAACGTATTATGAACGGATCCCGTTTGGTTACAGTTGAATTCAACAAAGCCTCCTGCTGATCCTCCTGCTGCTCCTCCGCGGGATGATTGTGCAAATGCCTGTCTGAACAGTAGCGCGTTCAGCCGGAATTTAAAGACGGACAGAGTCAGAGGGTCCTTTGAGTGGGGAAAGTAGACGTATTTTCTAAATACTAGAATCATGTGAAGTTGTACATTTACAGAATAAAGATGCTTTATGTCTATAAGGCGCATTCACAAAGCGGGCGGCTCGACTGAAGGATGACTGCAGCTGGACTGGTACTGACACCGCTATTTCTTCAAATTTTGCTCAGAAATCCAGGATAATCAGTCTGGATTCATCTAAACTAGGGGTGTCCAAAATTTTACCAATAAACTCGCTAGAAAGTCAAGAGAAAAATGAATCGCCAGCTGAAGCTGAGATCAAGAAGAACTATAAACAAAAGTGGTTTTCAGCCACCTCATTGCAAAAGTTAAAAACGGAACACATATTTGTTGAGGATGTTGCTGTAAAAGGGATCTTGCCGCTTGTTACCGGAAGCGTTTGGAGGGGCCAGATTTGGTGTGTTAAAAATGTAGGTGGGCCGACCTTGGCGGACATTCTTTACATAGAACAGCAATATATTTAAACAAATTTCAGCAAGCCATTCTGTGTTTAACATTTGCTTTTTTATTTTAATTTCAGCGATCTTAAGCATGTCTTTTGGTTCATTTGAAACATGCATATGTTGCTGGGATCAGGCAAAGATGTCCGGAGTTGTCTTAGTTTACAAAGACAACCTTAACCCTAACCCTTAACACACGAAAATTCAGTCTGTCACGCCTGGTGCCTAATGCTCCTCAGCAGACGGAAAACAAAACACTGACTCGCCAAACGGCACGTTCAAGGAACACACGTAAAACTGACACATTCAATGACATAGGAAATAGTGCAGACGGTCACGGCACAAGACAGACACAAGATAAAGTTCTGAAGAAATTAAGTTATTATAATAAAACAAATTGGGTGGGGTACCTGTGAACTATAATAAACATGAACAGTAAAATAAATAGACTAATAAATTCAGTATATCTCACACATATCATATGCAATTGAATAATCACTTAACTTCACTTTATAACACTAACTTTTGTCTAATGGTTAACCAGAAGTAATTGTACTCTTGAGTCAAATTGCATTTGAAACGTAAAACATATCTCACCATGGCAGTTCAATTTTTACAGAATCATTCAATAAAATAACAGAAATGAGCAAGTAATAGTCATATCAACAAGTGCAGGGCTCATTTGAAATATGACATATTAGTAACCATAAATGTTGATTACATTTTTATAAGTTTATATTCTGGAGTGAAAACTGAAAACTTCCCTGAATTTATGACTGATTTTGATCTTAAAAAACAAAAATTATTCAGAGACTTATTGTAAATGACAAATGACTTGTCTGTATTAATGTGATGGGTGCTACTGAGATCTGGACTATAGCACATAGACCAGGTCTGACTCAAAGGCAGTGGTATTGATGCACAAGATATCTCGTTAGCCGTTAGCTGTGTCCTCACACGGCTCTTATTTAAGTTCAATCAAATACGTCGACCCAAACAAGCTTAGCATTTTCTTACCAAATGCTCGAATCTCTCCAGCTGTCGGTAAAAGTTGGCAAGAGAAAACTGCTGGTGCCGACTGCGGCTCTCTGCAGCTCATTGATGTTCCAAATGGTCTGGAACATCATCTGTGTCCACGGAGAAAGGTGATGAAAAAAGAGCGATCTCCTTCTCGATAGCTGAAAAATCCAGAAAGCGTTGTTTAAACTCTTCAGCAAGAGATGAAATATCTGATGCGTACCGCCTCGTTTGCACTCTGTGGGAATCTGGTTAGGATTTCTTGCAGCGCTGAAAAGTATTGGGCCGGGCCGGTGACAGGTGTCTTTCAAACTGTTGCAGCTTGGTTCCAAAGGCTTTGATGTGCGAATATAGTTGGCTTATTACTGCGTCTGGATCCTGGAGACTGATATTCAGGACATTAAGGTGCTTGGTAATATCAACTAGAAACCCCAAATCAGCCAGCCACATAGGGTCACTTAGTTCTCACATAGGTTGTCCTTTTTTAGCCAAAAACCCACTAATTTTTTGCCTAAGAGAGCAGAAGCGTGACAATGCAGAACCCCGACTGCTGCACATTCTTGAAAAGGAATTTAATAGTCCTGAATTTGTGCTTGTTTGGGTCAGTACCTAGTTCCATAAATAGAAAAGGTTAATCATAAACAATCCTAAAATATCCAACTAATTCCAGCCAAGAAGATCAGCATTTGGTCATTGTTTCTGCTTTGAAGCTGTTGGGATGATTAGAAGTTGTCATACATCGGCTGGAGCAGAAGGAGATGCGAATACATACAACACATTGTTCTCCCCATTAACCTAAGGGGAGAACCATGTGTTTCTCCCCTTAGTTTAGATGACCTAAGGGATATGATATATGCATTCACTCAATGAGTTCATGGGTACCACTTGTTGCAATAAAGATGTGGCTAATTGATGGTGTTACTTACTTTTGTTTGTAGAATTAGCCAAATTGGTATTTTTACAAAAGATAGAAAAAAAGCAAAAGTTCTAGAAACAAACCTCTGTCTGTGAGAGATCTTATTAGTGCAGTAATTTCAGCACATCCCTGTAGTTCTTTTTTTCTAATTGCTTTTATTTGTTCAATTGTTGGTTTCAGTCTGCTTCTAGTGGCAGGTGGCACAGTGCTGAAGATCTGTGACTTTGGAACAGCCTGTGATATCCAGACCCACATGACCAACAACAAAGGAAGTGCAGCATGGATGGCCCCAGAGGTATTTGAAGGCAAGTAGAAGTGGCATTCCTGCTACCCTCCTGGTTTTATTGGAACAGAATGCATCCTGATATGTTTTTTTTTTATTTTTATTTCTGGACATTCTCTCTTGAATTGCCACAAACCTGTTCAAGCATTTCTTTGTTTTCCTTCTTGCAGTTCACTTTGCGCAGGCACTTTTCACTTTAATTGCATCTTGGTGCTGCCTGCATGGATACATTAATCGTTGATTCATCCTCAGCCGTCGTACACTCTGCTTTATTGATGGTAGTCACCAAAGGAAGGCAAAAAGATGGATGGTTTGATACTTGTGTCTTTATTTCCCCGGGGACACTACAATGTAGAATTTGTGTTCTCATCCAGCCAGCAGCCTAATGTATCACTAAATGATGAGACGTGTTCTTGGCGAGAGGGTCAAGGAGAAAAGATGAAATAACATCTAGTCATTACCTTGTTTTTGGAGGCGAGATACATGACTCGAATGCAATTAAACAACTTTCTACTGGCCTCTCCATGAACTCTTCACAACTAATTTGCATCGGTGTAAAGAGCAATCAAAACACACCAGCACAGCAAGTTTAAAATAGGTGTGTGATGTGCACGTTTATTCTTCAACAGAGGCCTTGTAATTAAGCAACACAGGAGCTGTTCATCAGTAAAAATTGCTTGCATATTTTCATCCTTCTCCCTTCTGAAAGCAACGAGGAAATAAAAACTGCTCTTCTGCTGCTCTGTTTTCTCAGGCACACCTTTCTCTCTCATCTTAATTTTTCCACAGAGAAATGATTTTATCAGTCATCAGTATGAGAGTTTGAGTTTTCTCTGTCTGAAAATGTGCTCAGTATTTTTGTGGCTCCCTCTGTATTTGCAGGCAGCAATTATAGCGAAAAGTGTGATGTTTTCAGCTGGGGCATCATTCTCTGGGAAGTGATCACTCGCAGGAAGCCCTTTGATGAAATTGGTGGACCAGCTTTTCGCATTATGTGGGCTGTTCACAACGGTGAGTCACATTGTGTTTTTAAATGTCGTCTGTATGTGTGTGGGATCCAGAGGCCACAGTCCAGCTGTCGGCCACTGAGAGGCCTCAGATGTGCCTGTGTCTTAAGACTCCCATCCACTGACACATGCAGCACCACCTGCGGTTTATTGTCCTGCACACAATGATTAAAGGAAATTACCATGGGATTCATGTATAAAAGAATCCCAAGTTTGCTGTTGGGAGAAATTCTGAAACTTGGAGAACAGAAAAAAAACTTTATGTATAAAATGGTGTGTAGGCGTGTCATCGTACATATAGATCTGTCACGATAAACAAATCAATTAATCGCACAATAAATGAAAATTATTGTCCTCATTTTAATTTGTTGGCTTTATAATTTCTTCCTGCCTTTTTCTCATTCTATTGATGACAGAGAATGAATAAGGCTCAACTCCAGTGCTCTACCCTGACCTCTCCCTTCCTAATTTCCTTGGTGTAATGGTCAGCTCACACTACACGATTATAGAATTGTCGGCCAATCGTCTGCCCATTTTCAAAACCTGAGAGACACACTAGTCGACAAAAAATCATAAGTATAACAGGTTTGATCGGGTTTAATCGTGCCATGTGTGGTGTCCAGCCACACAGCAAGAGCTACACACCACACACGACATTCAGATTTCAGACAGAAAATCCTGTAAAAACCCACTAGATAAGACGTAAATTTAAAGTAAACGAGCACGGCAGAACTAATAGCCTCATCATTATAACATATTTATGTCACGTTAACGATGAACAGCTGAAAGTTACCGAGTTTATCAACTGCGGTAGCAATTTTGCTCCAACTCTTCTGCTTGTCAATTTTGTGAATATTCCCATTGCGAAATGTTGAATAAACCTTAATGTTGTTGCCACACATCATCTCTGATGTCCGCTGGACTTCAGGTTGCACCGTGTCGGCTGTTTGGGATTCCCCTCTTGCTTTCCCATCAGAAAAAAAACGGAGGGGAAACCACGCTTTCTGATTGGCAACCTGTAACATTCAACAGGCTGCGTCCTCACACCCAGTCGGGGAAAACCTCACACGCTGCAGTGATAAACTGGCCAAGACAATCCAACATCTTGAATATGCCTGATTTAGATTGGAGCGGCAACGAGGCTCTACTGACTGGACCCAATCAGTAACACACAATACAGGATGATCGGTTACGATTATCACAAGCTTCAATCTTAGAACGCTGTACGTACAGATTTATATGCAATCTGTACGTACAAATGTATGTACAAATTACCTTGTATGTATTTACATACATACAAATGTATGTACAGATTACATACATTTGATTACATACATAACAGGAAAATCGGAGCAAAAAATCGTGTAGTGTGAACTGGGCTTAAGGGAGTCGAATATCCCCATCTTCTCTATCTAAATCTAATAATTATCGAAGGGCAATATAGTATACAGACGTCACAATCTGTACTCTTTTGGTTGAATGTAGTTTTTATTTCCACTTTGGTTTTATGTTGTGTTTAGTTTTTAATTCAAGTGCATTTTTTGTTAATGGAGACTTTTTGGTTGTTTTATTTTGTTTACCAGTTCCAGTGTTTAGTGTTCTTTTGAAAATAAAGGGGTTGTTTTGTTTGGGTTTTTTTTGGCTGGATGTGCTTGCATTATTATGTCATTACCATTTCATCAGTTTAAAATGGACTTCGAACAATATTATCGTTTATCGCAATAATATTTAAGACCAGCAAAATGTGTTATTGTGACAGACCTACGTACACGTTGCCTTCATGAATCCAGATTTGTGGTGAATTGGGCGCAGCTGCGCATGTCATTTCTCCATACCTAAATGCACATGCAATTTGGTAAATACACAGAAATTTTCCACTACTGGTTTGTATAACCATGGCAACGACCTCAGCTTGAGTCTATTTTCAATTCCAACTAATAATAGATTTTATTTAAAAGGTGCCTTTCAGAACACCTTTTAAATTTATTTATTTCATTACTTTACAGAAAATAAAATTTAAAGCAAATTGTGTGTTTTTCACATTTTATAAATCATAAAATACTTGTGTAAAATGTTAACTTCAGTTACAATAATTCTGAGCTTATTTCAAAAGCTCCTTCTTAGTGCATTGCTGGTCAACAACATTGTTAAAGGGTTAATGGAGGAGCCATATTGCGCTGGCTTCCTGAAGCAGAGCTTCAGAAAGAGCAAGAGGTTTTAAAAAGACTCACCCTGGAGCTTAAGGTGTTATATTAGGAAGTAAAATTTATTTTAAAAACGTTTGTGTTGCTGCTGCACATTTTCATGGCAGGTTAAAAGTTTGTTTGGATTACCACACCCCATTATGTTTTGTTTATTTTTGTATATGCCAAAGTGTAAAATGTTGCACTGCACATTATTTTTGCATACACAATAGGGCTCTTGGGAATATCACCAATATTTTTTAATACTGAATTTGTATCGGTGGATCTTTAATACCTCATTCTGAGGTTTAAGGATATAAATAATTTTCTATCTTTCAATATTTTTTTTTTTACCTAATATTTTTGTATTTAGGTACAAGACCACCACTCATCAAGAATTTGCCTAAACCCATTGAGAGCTTGATGACACGCTGCTGGTCTAAAGACCCCTCTCAGCGGCCTTCCATGGAAGAAATAGTCAAGATTATGACTCATCTAATGAAGGTAGTATGCCATCTCCTGTTGCTCACACCATCTGCACTTTTTTATTGAAGTACAGATGTACAGAAGTGGGAAAATTCATATCAAGTAGCTTCCTGTTTTAATGTTCCTCATTAAAAATTAAAGAAAGAAACCTACAGTGTTTCAGCTTGGTTGGACTTAACGACTGTGGTCTGAGATACAGAGGGGGAAAAAAGTATTTAGTCAGCCACTGATTATGCAAGTTCTCCTTAAAACCTAGAAGGACGAGAGGTCTGTAATTTTCATCATTGCTAATTTTAATCACTTCAACTACGAGAGACGAAATGAAAAAAAAAATCCAGCAAAGTTTCAGTTTGTTTGCTCACACAATTTAATAAATTCCTTGATGAGCTTACAACACACTGTTTTACCAGATAATACAGATCACAGATCGTAATTGCACAATTAAACAGTGAATCAGGTATCAAAAAGAAGCTATTTAAAGTTCATCCTACAATCATATTGTAGGATGTTAAAATAATTTATTTGTAGGTTGTGGTGGAAAATAAGTATTTTATGTAGGGATGCACCAATTTATCGGCCAAATGATTTCCTTAATTATGTGAGATCGATGCTCGGCCGATAATTATCTGTGGAGCCAATTTTAACCACCAATCTCATCTACCTCGACAAAGGTCTAAAAATCAATCATGTTCTCTTCTGCTCTGCAGTATGAGATGCAAGTCATGTCTGCGCATTTGCAGTTAACCATAGTTGCCCGACTGTTTCCAACTCAGGAACTTTTTGCTGTTTAGCAACATTTCACACAAAAGAAATTGGTATTGGCCGAAATCATAATCGGCAGGCTGGACTATTTAAAGAGTGGTAATTAGCGATCAACCAGAAAAGTATTTAGTCAGCCATAATCAGTGGCTGACTAAATACTTTTTTCCCCCTCTGTATCTCAGACCACAGTAGTTGAGTCCAACCAAGCTGAAACACTGTAGGTTTCTTTCTTTAATTTTTAATGAGGAACATCAAAAAAAATTGCAATCAGTGCAACCCTAATATGTTCAATAATAAAAATTCAATTCAATGCTTTGTAACATAACCTTTGTTGGCAATCACAGAGGTCAAACGTTTCTTGCAAGTCTTCACCTCCAGTTTTGTCTCCTGTTTTTTCCTTGTTGGCTCTGTCTCTAAACCAAACAACTGCTGGTCTCACTACTGTCTTCTCCACCTTTCCTTCCATTTTTACTCAGACCATTTTATCACACCTGGTGCTTTTCTCCACCCGTTTAACTCACTTCTTCACCTTTTTTCCATATGGTTTGTTGTTCTGAACCTTTGACCCTAAATACTTAAAGTCCTCTACCTTCTTTACCTCTTCTACCTGTAATAACGCTGTTCCACCTGTTCTCTTCTCGTTTACACATTAATTCTATCTTGCTGTGACTAATCGTCCTTCTTCTCGTTTCCACCTCTCCCACTTGTCCTCTACCTGCTCCCTGCTCTCACTTGGTAAATGGTAAATGGACTGAACTTATCTAGCGCTTTATCCGATCATTTTTTGACCACTCAAAGCTCTTTACACCAGAGCCACATTCACCCATTCGCACTCACAAGCACTCACACATTTATACACAGCTCTGTAGGCAATTTGGGGTTAGGTGCCTTGCCCAGGGGCACATCGACATGTGGCAGGAGGAAGCTGGAATCGAACCCACAACCTTCCGATTGCAAGACGACCACTCTACCCACAGAGCCACAGTCGCCCCAATAGCAATGTCAACTGTAACTCAACGCTTTGTAACACGACCTTTGTAGCCCATGGAGCCTCCTGTCTGGGGCTGACAGATGAGGTCAACGCAAACAAAAAGGGCTTTAGAGACAATCCTTGATGCACTCCCACCATCACATGGAACTCCTTCAGCACAATTCACTGCTGTCTCATACATGCCCTGTACCAGTCTGACATATTTCTCTGCCACTCCAGAACAATATCTCCTCTCTTATCACCCTGTCGGTACAGTGCAGCTCTCTCTGGCCTTCTCTGTTCTTTCCAGGAAAACTGAAAGGTGTTTTCTTAAAAGAAGAACTGAAAGATGGTTTTAAGCTAACATGAGGTGAATGGAAATCACTAGCTTCCATCACTCTTCCCCACAGCTTCATTGCATAACTCATCACATTTCATGCACAGCTGGTCTTTGTTTGTTTTTTTAATGCTTATTTGTGCGTTTCATGGATTAAAACTAAATTCAGGTTGTTTATTTTCAATTCCTCTCAGTACTTCCCGGGATCAGATGAACCTCTTCAGTATCCATACCAGTATTCAGATGAGGCACAGAGCAACTCTGCAAACAGTACAGGTAACAAAGAATCTTTTCAATTTTCTACAACTGTGTCTGTTCTGGCTTCATTATGTCTTTAGCTTCGTCTTTTACAGATAATACATTCTGCAGTGTCATTTGAGATTAAAGGAACATTGTGTTTTTTCTTTTGGTATCTCAGCAATTTTTTATCTCAACAGGTTTATTTGTTATGCTTTGTTATAGGTTAACTTTGTACTTCTGTATTTTTATTTTGACAGAAATATTTTTTTAAGCTCAGTAAGCATTCTGTTAAATCAGAGGGATGTAAAAATAATCAAAGGATAATTTAAAATCTTGTGTACCTTGTTTATTGTATCTTAGTTTCATATATGGACTATACTGGAACCAGCACAAGCAACAGAAGTGATGTAAACATGGAGCACAGTGATTCTCAAGGAAGCAACGACACTATCAAGATTACTCCTCAGTTTGCACCTCATTTCAAACCAAAGGTAAGGCCAACATTATTGTTGGGTTCTGGTTAGCATGTCACGATAACAAATTTTGCTGGGCGATTAATTGTCCCAGAAATTATTGCAATAAATGGTAATATTGTTGTTTTCAGGGTTTCGACCAGAAAACTTGCTAAGCCCAGTGGTTGGGGCGCCGAGGCAGTCCACCAGCGGTCCACCGTGTTTTTATATTAAAAGGTGTTGAGTAGACAGGAAATGTAAAAATATTACTGGGTAATTATGTGTTACGGGAAAATATCGCCAGTGAAACTATATTTAAACCCACAACTGGTCTTAAAAACATCAAATCAAAAAATACAATTAAAATGAATATTAATTATTTGCACTGTTTAATCCACATTAAGTCAGCATCTCCATAAAACTGCCCAGGATATAAGGGCTCCATAAATTCTAATATTTTATTGAGATTTCAGCGTACATAAAATAAAAGATTTTACATTGTTCAACATTTAAATGTAAGATTTTAAGGACTCGGCAAGTTTACTTTGTAGAAGTTCAAAGAACAATTGTCATAGTTGGATTGTTTTGTTACCACAGCTCCAATCTGATGGTATGAGTTTAATCTTGGAGTTTGAGCTCTGTTTGTTCACAAATACAAATTAGTAAACTGCAATTAGAACTTATTGCTTCCAGTTAAACTACTTCCCCTCTCTCAGATAAAATCTTCTATAGAAGCTGTTAGAGGTGCTGATGGTTTTAGCAACCAAAGGGACCTCTAGGTCGAATCCTGCTCCAGCCCTCATACAGTCTTGGACCGGTCCTGAAAGATGAGTTAAATCCACTGCCTGTAAAGATGTGCAACAAATGGGAGATTTAATTTTCTGCTTCTAACGTGACTTTAGTAGCTCTTCCATTTCATATTTGTTGAGTTTTTAATAAGTTTGTAAGTTTTTAATAAGCGCCGCAGAAACTGTTTTGGTTGCTCAAGTTTCAGTTTCAGAGTTTCAGAACTCTGCACGGCCGTGTGCATTAGCTTTGGTTGACTAAGTGGACAAATGGTTTGAAATGGTTTGATTTCCGGTCTAACCGGAAAAATAATGCTAGAAAACATAATAAAATAATATAAAACCAACATTATGCATGACTAAGAGGTGAGCGCAAAAGCCTCGTTCTGAAACTCCATGATGAGCTTAATGCTGATTCATTAACCACTAATATACCAGCCAACAAGAACCACATACATAATCTTTACTCTGGAGACAGAGCTACACGCTGGGCCGTGTGTTGAGATGTAAACGCCTCTTTGTTCACAAAGATAAATCATTCTCACCACTCGCTCAACGCAGCTCTGAAAGCAAGAAGCGGTTCCTGTGGTTCACATAGAGCAACCAGATCTAACGCGGCGGAGTTTCAACTCTTCCCTTGACGTAGTTCTGGAAAGAAGCATAATTCCTCACCGGGGGTTGAAGTAAATATCCATACAGGTCAGCCTGTGTCCAGTTTAAGTGAAAGGAGGCACCGTGATCCACGCTGAGGTAAACTTAAGAGGTCAAACGGGGGGTATAGCGCGAGGCAATGAGCAGAGGCGCCAGCAGTGTGATTGGTCCGCTCTCCCGGCTTTAAAGGCATCAACTATAAACCTATTTTTTATGAATATGCTCTGCCAGTAAAACCCTCAGAGTAACAGAGATGATTGCAATCTGGCTTTGGAAAAGAAGCAGTGCTTAGTCTGGTGTGGGGACTAGTAAAGCATGGCCTGCCGTCAGGAAACCCTGTGTTTTCAGACCATTGTTCCGAATATAACAATAATAAGTTTTGCAGGAAGTTGCTGCAGATATGTTGGAGATGCTGCAGATTCTATAAGTCTGTTGCTGAAAGCATCATCTCTTTTACTGTCATCTTTGGGGTCACAGCATCAGAACCAGGGAGCTAAAAACAGAGGCTCTGTTCTTAAAACGGTGACAGAACATGGATCCGAGGTGGAACATGGTCCCTGTGGAGTGTAATTTAGTGGTTGCTCGGATCACGTTCTGTGATGATGCTTTTTGTCTTGCTGCAGTACATCAGGATGAAGGATCTTCTCTCTGCAGTCACAGTCTAGCATGATTTTAAAGATGGTCCTTCAGCTTGGACTTGGTTGGCATACATTTTGTGTCCCATCTCCCGTTGGAGAACTCTGGGAGCAACGTTCTCCATTGAGTTTGGTTGACTACAGGTGTACTCGCTCTAGGGTTCACAGAGTTCCTGGCTTACAGGGCAGTCAGCCTGAGCTTCAATCTCCTCATACCTTTCTACTGCCCAGGTCACTTGGTTTGTGTACAGTTGCTTTGTAAGGTGGTTTCCTCCTGTGAGATGTAAAGGTTGGTATCTGAGACCCTACAGGGATAGAAATACCAGCTTGGTTTTGGCTTCAGTCCAGCTTTTAGGAGCTCACTTCACAAAAGACCTGACTATAGAACTTAAACGACTTTTCCACCTCTGTTTTTCTTTGGTTTTATGCAAGTAATACAGGTTAATATCCTGCTGGGTTTCCTTTAAATAATTGTTTTGGAAGGAAATTATTGTAATCAACAATATCTCTTTTTCTTTCTTTATTTAGGGAGACCCACTGAGAACTTTACCCTTGTCCAGAGGAGGCAGTGTTGAGAGCCTGCCAGCAAGAACACAGTGCTTTGCATCCTCCGACAGCAAACGAATGAGTGCTGACCTGTCTGAGTTGGAGCCCACAATGCAGATTACACCTGCAGGTACAAGCAGACAACACACTGCACAAATTATTAAGAGATATTTACAGTTTTTATTGTTTGAGATGACTTTTAAGAGAGTGCTTTCCATAGACTGAAGTCATTTTCTCTTTATTTACCTGGATATTGTCACAACTCTGTAAGCTTCATATATTAATGTGTTAAGTTTGTTTTAAAAGAGTAAGAAACAGTAGTCAGTCATGTTTTCCTCTACAGGCTGAGAAATAAAGCAGACACACCACTGCTTTCATTTATGCTTCAGCGTTTGCTGTGTTGTTTTCTAGGCTTTGATGCTGCTTTAACAAACTGATTCTGTAATGTTCTCCACAATGTCAAGCATTGCAGATGAGTGCCTGCTGATGTGCTCAGAAGTGTTTGACCGCACTGCTCCTGGAATGGGCAGGGTGCATGTTTTTCTTACAAGTTCATCCCCCGCTTTGCATGTACATGACCCATATTAGCAGTCATGCTGTGGGCCCACAGTCTGTCTCAGTCTGCATGCTTGTTGTGTACGCAGCTGTATGTGTATATGTGTGTTTTTGCAGCACGCAGCCAGTATAAGCCAGGCCATCGCAAAACTGCGTCATTCGGGACCATTCTGGATGTCCCCAAGATCGTCGTCACAGGTATCACTGGATCCCTGGGCTTCCCGGTGACTGGATAGCGCTTGCTTGACTGAGCCTGTGGTTGCTGTCAGCTCATTTGTGTCAGTTTCTATCTGTTTATCACCACTAAATTTCCTGGCTGTTTAGTTTTCTGATTTGCTGTTGTGTTTGTCCCGGCGCGGGGAAACCACACCTTGTCTCTGTCCTCATTGCTTTCTGATTTACTTTTTAGTTGACAAAACCAGAACATGAGTTTCTATTAAACTTTCTCATCTGAGTTTGCTATTTCTAAAATCAGTTTTTAGTGGACTGTGACTTTTAATAATTTGCTGGAAAATCAGTGAGAACATCACTACAAGTCAAGTGTCCAGATGAGTCAATTTTGTTAACTCATGGCTCTGTGTTCTGTTGTCTTCCTATCTTGACTGCAATAAATCATGGGCACAAAGAGTAAATCGGTTCACCAGTTCTTTGGGCTTCGTCCTTGACTTTCATGCATAAAGGACTAAGAGAAAGCATGACTCTTTCTTCCTCTTTTTCTCTCTTGAAATCCATTAACTTTGCAAAAGTCATTTTGATTAATTTCCTTTGCTTTGAGGGTCAGAGCTATTATTACTAGCAGAGATATGAATATGAAGGAATGGGGACAGCTCCGGGTGTCAGAAATGGCTTCCGTTCACAGCTCATATGAGAGACACTGAATTTGACCAGATAAAAGGCTAAGAAAGTCATTGTGTCTTTAGTGTCACTTTTAGGCTTTTTATAATATGACAATTATAAACTTAATATCAAGAACAAGTCTCCACTAATTTTGATACTTGAATCAGTTTTTGATAAATATATAAAAAAAAAACATTTAACAGTTTGTTTTTTTAGCTGATCTTTGTGATGCTAACGTCATCTGGTAAAGGGAGATCAAACTCATTGCTTTAGATCAGATATGAACTCCTATCAAAATGCAGGCCGATAGCAATATTCAATATTAACATTGCTGTTATGGCCAATAAGACGTATCAGTTTTATATACCGGTACATTTATATTTGTCATAATCTCATAACCAGCCCGCATCTCTTTCCAAAACACACACACACACACACACAAACCCTAATCATTGTTTTTCCACTCTTTTATTTTCTGATAACGGTTTTTTAGATAGCTTTTTTTTTTTTTTAGATAGGATTCATAGAAAGATGATTTGCAAATCTGACATAGAAGGTCTACCTTATAATAAAACTATATAGAAAAGATTCTAAAAGTGAAGTTTAATTTGAACAAAGGGACATTATTTTGAACATCTTTTAGCACCTATGAGCCATTTGTGCATCATAGCTATTCAAGGAGGTTCAACAATTCAAGTGCCAGTAACATCTAAACTTATTTAACTCATAATTTTATCTAGATCAGGGTTAAACTTTGCGTACATGAACGTGTTAAAATGTCGACATTGCAAATGTTTAGTTTAGCAAAAGGAAATTCAGACGTTTGCTCTGACGTGTTTCGTGTTGTGTGCTGTGTCTTTGTTTACATGTGTACTCATGTTTCATAGAGCATAATATGAGTTAGATGAACCTTTACATCTGCTGTAGAATAAAATACCTGCAGAATCTGGTTATTATATAAGCTTGCAACAACAACACATTATGTCATATTCTATGCAGATGTACATTTAAATTTGGAACTATGATTCAGATGTGAACAATGAATACAAATTGATTTATTTTAATCGTGTGATTAGAAGAATCCCAGAGCCCTGTTCCTGTTATTTTGCCAGATTTTTCAGAGAATAACTGAAAATGTACTTAATTGTGGTCTATTGAGATATATATTGTTATTGTGACATGAAATTGTCCATATGTGATTTTTTTTTCCATATTGGCCAGCAATAGAGGGAAGATGTGTTGAATGCATGAAGAAAATGTGCAAAAAGTCAGAAAGCCAAGGAAGCCACTGAAGTTTGTCAGTAAAAAGCATCTCTGCTGCTCAGCATATCAATATTAGCAGTTTAAATTGATGACTTGTAAAAAAAATAAAAATATTTTGTCATTGACAATATGTATTGCACATATTGGTATGAGTGGTAAAAGCAGAGAGACATTTACATAAAATATGTTACAGCACATTAGTGGATTATAATTCAAATTCAAAAATACTTTATTGATCCCAAAGAGAAATTAAATGTTGTTGTAATTCATTAGTTCAAAGTCTTCAAAGAGTTAATGCAGAAAGTGATGGCTGTTGGCAGGAAAGATCTCCTGTAGCTGTCTGTATTACAGTAAATCTGAAGAAGCCTGTCAACTTGTGTCCTAAGAAAATTCTTTGTAATCTGACATGAATTTCATATTAATAAAAATACAGTATATTTGCGAGGCCAAATGTTGACGTTTTAATACTTTTTATATACTGCATATCTTCTGCGGCTGGTTAAAATATGGTATCGATCTGCTCAGTACATAAATGAATAAATATCAGACACCAGCAGTACCTCTCAGTTCTGTTCAGCCATGTTGGCCAAACATTTGTTCATTTGCCTTTAATTTAGCCCAGGCTGTCAGTGCATACTCATTAATAGAAGCTGCTGTGGATTGACTTAGTTTGCAGTAAGAGCATAGGCGTAGGAAGCGGGGGGGACGGAGGGGAGACATGTCCCCCCCAATATTGGAGAGAGCCACATTGCCCCCCCACCCAATAATTTCACCGCAGTTGCGAAGAATTTTAAAATATTCCACTCGCGTGCTTTTATTTTGAAGGCGCACTTCGGCGCATTCAGCATCGCGCTTCCTCCTTCCGCCCCAACCAAGTAAAGGCAGCAGACAGTCAGAGAAACTCCGGTTGAATGAGGTAAACAATCCGTCAGGAATGTTGCCATGAATATCGCTCATTTATAACATCTTGTCAGTTTACTTTCATATATAGAGCTTAATCTTTTTGGTTAAGCCGTTTTAATTCTGCAATAGTCACATGTCCAAAGTTTTACTGCTAACTTTGTTTAAAAGTTATCTAGTCTAGTCACAATGATTTAAAACGAAACAGCAGCAAAATGAGCCTTTTTATTATTTAAAGTGAGCAACACCTGATCGTACTCGACCACTTAACATGTATTTATATTATATTATGCTATATTATATTATATTATATTATATTATATTATATTATCAGTGATTCGTGAAAATAGGGACAAAATGGGTTTTAATTTTCCCATAATTTTTTTTGTTATTTCTCAAATTTATGTATACAAATATGTCAAATAATGTTTTGGAAATGTAAAGATGCTA
>CAEGAF010195963.1:0-56492 GCA_903067075.1 Micropoecilia bifurca
TATATATATGGATGGATGGCTTATTGGGAAGAGATAGAGATATATAGAAGAAATCCTACAAAGTTTAGCTCCAGCACCAGGGTCTTTCTTCTGCGATTAACAATTTGTTTGCTTAATATGATTTCTCCTGCTCAATTTCATTTCTGCTTGTTTCTGATTTTTTTATTTTTTGTGCTTTCTTTCATAGTTCTTATGCTTTTTTCAGATGATGATGATGATTGTTCAGGTCATCTCCAGAAAACCTTTAGCATATCTTTTCCATTCTCAGTATGTGATTCACACATCATTAGTAGTGCAACACCTCATACCTCCATTTCCTGTGTAAATAATCATCAGCTTCCTCTTAAATAGTCATCCATTGTAAAGATTTCTGGAGTTAGTTGATAAAATACTAGTCACATAAAAGTTTTTGAGAGTGAACTTGTAGAAGGACGGAAGACGTCTGCTTTGGCTTGGTCTTGGGCTAGCTGTAGCATCAACCTGGACCAATTAATCTGGATTTAGACTAAACAAAGATGCCAAAAGAGTTATCTCCTGCATGTTTAATCTTTAGGATTATATTGTTTCAACAGAATCTCACTTATAAAACCCAAAATTTGTATTCCATTAAATGTATTGGCAAAGAAACGAGTAGTTGATTTTATGACCGCTTCTTAAATTTGCTCCAGAAATCTTCTCCAGTTTGTTTTAAAGTTTGTTTTTATTTTAATATGTTAGTGACATGCATAGAAAGAAGTATTCATTTTCTAGAAACAGAGAAGTTAGGAAGATTACAGAAACCTTTCTGTGAAAGTATAAACTAATTCTACAATAATGCATTTTTAGCCATTCCCCTATAAATATGTTGTGTTCTCAAACAAATCTGGATAAGTTGTTACTTAAACATTTTCTCATTTCCAGGGTTCAATGTGCTACCGGAGGTGAAATTGGTGGCATTTTCTGTACTTTTTTTCTGTTAACCTGAGTCAGAAGAGGTCAAATACTGAACTTACAAAAAGGTTGAATTTGACAAATGGGAAATGAGATTAGAAGAGAAGGTGCAGGTCTGGGGAGATTAATAACTCTCTATCTGAACGACCTGCTGCTCAATATGATACACGAAGTCCTGTTCATTAATATACTGTATCTCTGTGGATAAATTCAGCTTGAAGCTTAATCCTACTGTGCAATAACATCTTGCTTCCTCCGTTTTAATTCCATTTTGATCAAAACCCTGAGAGGTTAATTTGGTTGACTGGAGAGAGCAGCTGGTCACCATGTTTTAGATACTGGGGGTGACATTTTCTTTCTGGTTTGGTGAGTTTGGCACTTTTCCCATCATTGTGAAGATTGGTTCATTGTGTTGACAAATCGCATCAAACTGTGTGCAGCGAAACACATAATTTGCACTGGATATACATTTATTTCCAATTAATTATTTTTTTGTCCCCCTTGTAGTTTGTTTCATTATCTTAAATCACAAAGTGCCTTGCAAAAGTGTTCCCTCTTTTTAACTTTTTCATATTTTATTTATTGTGGAAAAGATCAATACAAAGTAGTAGATAATTGTGGCATACATTTGTATTTTGCTCCCTTTATTATATCACTGACTAAAATCAGGTGCATTTGCTTTTGGTGTGTCTAATGGATATTTAGTCTTTGTGATTTTATGTTTGTATAAACACAGTTGTTCTGTGATCTCAGAACCTTGTTGAGAATGAACAGCATCAGGAACAGGACTGAGAGGTCAGCAAAAAGGTTGAGTATAGAACAATAAAAATGGTTGAATTTTTTTTTTTTAAACATACCCAGATAAAGTTTCTAGGTTTGTCCTAAACACAGCAAACATGTAGACAATGGTCCATTGAACGGCTGTGAATGTGTTTGGATTACATAATCATATCATAAAGCAGTAGTGTGTTTGTTCTGTGCCAGGTTCTAACACTGGTTGAGATGTTACTGCACTCTCTAATTAAAGTACAAACTAAGCAACACAAGCTGTTGGTCTTGTTGCATTATGGAACAAGAGATTGGAAGGAAATAAACATCCTTCAAAGTTTTGTGCTGACTCCAACTGCTGCACTTCCCTCTGTAACTTTCAATTAGGTTAGCGTGCCACAATCAGAACAAGTTTTTACGCTGTTTGGAGGCGTAATCTGCATAAGCCACCCCTCTCTTTCGGACTACAATTTCAGAATATTCCCATTGGGGCACATGACAAATTTTTATTCCCATAGCCTGTTCATTCTGAATGTCCACGTAAACATGCCAGTTGTGGTCAACATATAAAACCTAACATTCTAAAAAAGACAAGCTCCACAATGAAATATGATGGGGGCAGCATTATGCTGTGGGGATTCTTAAATTTAGATAAATTGAGATTTGATGGGAGCATGGGAATCCTGCAAAGAGCCCCGTTCAAAACTTCAAAAGATTTGAAACTGAGCCAGAAGTTCACTCTGCAGCAGGATATTGAGATTAAACTAGTAAACGAAGTTAGAATGGTCCAGTCTAAGATGAACACATGACACACTTTACATTTTTTTTGAAACTGTGATCATCATTTATTACGTTCTTTTACTTAATACTTACAAATTTGCTGAAAAATTGAGAGAAAATACAATGAAATTGGGGAATGTAACGTGACAGGATGCATAAAGGTCAAGTGTTGCAAAAACCTCCACAAGACACTGTGTGCCAGAGTTGAAACAGTTGGCTGAGGCTGTTGCAGATGTCTTGACGGTCTCTGTCTGAGCACAGCCAGTCCCATATGACCTGACTTGCCTCAGGGCTCTTATCATTAGCGGGGGAGCCGGGGTGTTTGTGAGAATAAAAATGAGTTCACTGAAAAGTCAAGACCTCCCCCCCTACACCAACGTAGCACTAAGCAAAGGGCTGTGATGCTCTGAATTATACAACTATATTTTCTTAAGTTAGGTTTTTCTTTAATTCCTTCAAAACTCAGGTCTTCGTAACACCCTTATGTGCGGACTGTGATTTCCTTATTCCATTAAAGTCTCATTACAGTTTTAAGGCAGCTTGACTCTCTATTTCCTGTCTTCAGTCAGATATGTTCAAAATTAGTTCTTTTTGCTTAATTGACACTTCAAAGAAAATAACTTTCCGTCTCTGCTTTGCGTATTTGTATGCATTCCCTAATTATACATTAAATTACCTCATGTTTGGAGACAAATCTGCATCATGGGCCTCAGATGGATTTTTTACGAGGAAAGCGGGCTTTTTGAACTCTCACTTCACCACGCTCACTTTTAGTGGCAGTAGCTGGCTCAGATTGGGATTTACAGCTCTGCAGTCACCCAGATTGGTCTGAGCAAACCAGGCTTGCTCTTTGAAGAAGAGTCATAAACCTGACCACATGCTGCCACTTTTTCCCCATAATTACAACAAGCTGGTGTGGAAGGGAGTCCTTAAATGATCAGAGGCTGGCCAAAACGTTAACCTCACACACAGTCTTTAGTTGCGCTTCGGGGGGGTCGTAACTATTGACATTTCCATCCACAAAACAGACTGCATGTGTAAGGGGTTTCGCAGAAGCCTCGCCTGAAAGCCTTCCTCCGTCTCTGTTGTAAATTCTTTTAGGATGCGTGATCATTCAAATCTATTAACATGCTGCCACAGAGAGTAAATTAAACCAATCTATTCATTGAGTATTTAATTGATCGGACCTTTAAAAAAAAATCGCCTAAACATGTTTGGTGCGTTTAATTCAACAAAACATCTAGATAAGGGAGGAAGACATTGCAGTCAGAAGCTGTTACACTGTAGATAATGCACAGCTCATCATTTAACATATTAATATAAATTATGTGAATTAGCTCCCTTGTTTCCCCCTTGTGTTGACTTCCTGAGTCGTCATCCGGCCTATCTGGTTTGCACAATAATGAGAAGCAGGATGTGGGTCATGAGTTCAAATGGCTTGTAAGCTGCCAAGTTAATGAGTGTTTAGGTAATAAAGACGCTCACTCAGTGACACCCACACAGTCCGCCACTGATACTGTCTGACTGCGAACAGGCAGCGCTGTGCTCTTGATAACGTCTCCTTAAAACTATACGGAAATAAATCAGAAGCAAGTGGGTTTGCATGGGAGATTTTTAAACATTTCTTAAACGGAGACAAGCATACGTTAATTAAAATGTCTGCCGCAAACTTCTTTATCATTGCGTTGTCGTTTTGGTTAGTACATCATGCGGTGACCTTGTCGAAGAAAGAACTAACCTTGTTTTTTAATCTGTGTTCTGTGGCCCCCTGGTCTAGATCGCTTGTAGATAACCAGTCATTTACATAAAGGCTATGTTTTGAAAACATTGCTTTAAACTGCTTTCAGAATGCTGATGTTGGACTTTATGTCCTATGAATATTCATTGTAGTATAGTTTGGTAGCAAGTGAACACAAAAATAAAGTCTTTTGCTTTGCCAGTGGTTTACTGTGTTTCAGAACATTGTCTACAGGTGAATGGGTTGATATTCTACTTTCCTTTTTAAAAGGTTTACAGATTAATTTCCGGATAAACTAACCATAGGAATAAACTGACTGCTTGGATGGTAGCTGCTTTGTACACGGCCTTGAAAAAAATTAGGTTTTGGTTTGACTTTTATTTTATGACCCGAGTAATATATCCATTAACTCCCTCTCTCTCTCGGATTCAGGCCATTTGGAAATGTCACACAGAACATAAAGTTTCTCTTTCTGCCAGTGATATGATTTATTGGTTTTATTTTGTACTTTCATATGTTGTTACTGTCTGTGCTGTCTATGCTTGTACACAAAATCTACAGAAAATGTATTCTTTTAACTCAATCCTACTTTTTTTTTTTACATTTTACTTTTAAAAGTCAAATGTAGACAAAAGCTCTTAAAGATGTACTGAAGTCATCACAATAAAATGAGCCAGGTAAAAACAAAAATACAATCCAAAACATCTGACAATACTGACAAAAATGATAAAAAATATTTTTATAAGGACTTGATATAAATACAAAAGCTTAATTTAAAAAAAAAGCTTAATTAAATTAAATAAAAAAGTGCTTAAACTGCTTTAAAGCACAACATAAGAAATAATTGTCAAAAAAATCAAAATTTTAAAGATTGAGGTGTGTATTGGAATTTTTGTATCACAACATGAATATCATCAACCAAAAAGATGTATTTTGTATTTTGTATGCATCATGAAAAGTTGACTCAATGGAGCAGGTTTTCGAGGAAAGTCACAGATGCTGGAATTATGAGGTGAAAATAAATCCTAGTTAGAATAGAACTCATGCTGCCTCACTGCCATTGGGGCTGATTTTCAATCCAAGAGATTTACTTCACTTACTTGCTGGGTTTTTCTCTTCTGTGATCTAATGGTAAAGCTTTTGATAATACAGACGTTGAACACGACCTCAAGCTGTGAGAGCTCAGGTCAGGACACATTTCATTCTTTTCTGTTTCTCACTTAGTAGCCGTTTGTTAAGGGTGTCAAATTTCAGCCTTCGAGGTTCAGGGTCCTATGCTAGTGCAACCTTTTAAGTGTCCCAAATCCAACATGCCTCACTCAACAGACTGAATTATATACTCATGCACTCAAGCTCTATAGAATCTTGTTAATAGCCTAATTATGTGATTCAGGTTTGTTCATCTAAAGTTGTACATCAGCTCTTTAGAACTAGAGTTTGGCACCTCAGCCCTGTATTTCCTAATCACTTTGTCTCCGTTAACTTTTTTTAAAAAATACAGAGCAGACTAACATATTTTAAGGATAATCTGACCAGTTTCATTCATGTTTGACACATCCAGTTCAACAGGTTACAGCCAGCCAGAAGATCTGTCTTTTTCTTAATTTGAACCTGAAAGTCTATGAAACAGCTGGTTTTGTGTGCATTAGTTCATCCAGGAGGCATTTAGTGCTCATTTGTTTTATTTTCTTTAAATAAGGTCTGGTCTCCTGCATGTTTTAGCGTTGTCCCTGCTGCAACAACACTGATTCACAAAGCTAAATTACCTCCTCAGTATGTCATTAAGGTCTGCAGGGGCCTGATTAATAAGTATCATTTAGATTCAGGTGTGTTGAACTAGGCAAAGGTCTAAAATCTGCAGGATACCAGCCCTCAGGGAATGAACGTGTTCACCACTGCATATAGTCATAAAATATGTAGGTAAAATATATAAACCACACTCCATACCAGTAGGTGGCGGTAATGATACTTAATGTTTTTTTGCCAACTGCCGTTACAAATCAAGAAGAAGAAAAATGTTTGCTGGAAACACTCATGTCAAAAACTGTACAGTCAGTCATGCTATCAGGTCATTTATTTGATGCTCAACAGAGGGAAAAGGGAGGGAAAAACAACTTTTTTAATGGTCAGTTACTTTATAACCAGCAGGCACCTCTGATCTTAAATTTTAGTGATCACCAGGGAGACTTGGGTCTCTCACCTGTGGGCACCATCTGGTGGACAACAGAACCTCGGCTACAGGGGGCCACCCACCCCTGAGGACGCCACCCAAAGACACAAGCAAGAGGCTGATCATAAAAGGTACTTTACACTCAGAGAATCCCATCATTTTCTGATTGTATATATTTTTTATGCACAGCGCAGTCCATCTATTTGCCTTGTGTTCTGCATTTTGATAGTTTTATTTATTTGAAACACTTCTTCTGGCATTGTTTATCTCTTTTAAATAGCGAAAATATAAAAAAGTTATGGGTTTAATTGCCCCAGTGGAACCATTTGCACATGAATTCAGTTCCAAAAAAGAGTCTAAAAGGGAAGCAGGTGGTTGTAATGAAAAATTACAGTACAATGCCAAGAAAAACAGTGTAGCTCTCAAAATCTGAAAAAAAAACCAGTAGAGACAAAGAGGATCATCTTATCTTACTTCAGGTTGTCAAACAAAAACAATGTTTAAAGTATTTCCTTTAAAAGTGACTCATCCTCTAAGTGACATTTGAAAGATTTGATCATTCAAAATTTTGCTTAAGATGTGATTATGAGTCTATTTATTGCTTCTGTGTTTTGGTCTGAAAGAGGTCTTTCCAAGTTAAACAATAAATAACCCTTAAGCTAAATTCTAATTAAAACTGAAGTTTTTAAAAAAGAGAAGCACTTTCTTGCTGACTGTGTAATGCACAGGAAAGTCACAGGATCTCATTAAGGATGCATTGCAATCTGTTCACCCACCGGCCATAAAATACTTAATACATGTAAACTGCCTTATTTTCCACTTATAGTACATTTTAAACGAAAAGCCTCATCGGGATGTAATCTGAAGTCTGTCAGTGGCTCTTTATTTGTGAAACCATTTACCTAATGCAGATTGCTTATGGAGGAAGCCACCTGTGAAGGCTTTGAAATATTTTTGGACACATTTACATGATGATTATTAAACGTCCAGTTTTAGCTTGAATGATTTCAGTTTTTCAACATCTATTTGCTTTTTTTTGATCCTCAAGCTTTCACTCCAGGATGCTCTTGATGAAATCAGACTTTAATGTAGGCCTGTGTTTTGGTACTATAAAATAATTGGAATGCATATCTGTAACATTGTTCATGAAACATTGGATTTTTATTTTTTCCCCAGAGCTTTGCGTGCTCTGTGAGGAACCTTTATGCATTGAATAAAGCTGTCTGCCAAGATGAATGGCTTCATACATGTTGACGACCTTTAAATGTGATAAATTTTCCCTTTCATTTGTTTTCTCACTTTGAAAATGAAAGACAAATTGTAATGCTCTGTCCAGGGTTTAAAAACAGCAGCTGATGCCTGTGAGAAATTGCCAGATAACAAAATTCAAACAAGATAGTAATTATTTCTGTAGGGCAGATGTGAAACTATTTGTTCAATAACAATTCAACTTTCAAAAGAAGGGAACTGGCTTTGCAATCAGTCTTTCCATATTGCATGAAGTTTTGTTATAATTCTCTAAAGACGCACATTATTTTTAGCAATTATTTATACTTTAACAGTTCCTTGGAAGAGTAGTAGTGGCAGCAGAACTTTTTCTGTACCCTTCAACAGATTTGTACTTCAATACAACCCTGTTTCAGAGAATCTCTTTGATTTCAGGGCTGGGTGTTTGTGCATATATGCAGGTGTGTGGCTTTGAGAATAAACTCAAATCAACTGAATATACTAACAGATAGACTCTGTTTAAGCTATAGAAACAACTCAAGAATGAGCAGTGGGAACAGCTCAATTGTTACCTTCGTGACAAAAGTTGTGAATTCTTGTGTAAATGTGATTTTTGTTATTTTTTGTTTTTTGTTTTCAGAGGGGTATTTATGTGTAGAATTTTGAGGAAAGATATTAATCCAATCTAATTTGGAATAAGCCTGTAACATATAAAGCTACTGTGCATCTTCAAATATTAGAATAAGTCAGAATTGTGCGTCGTTTATGTCTGTTACTTTGTATGAGTTGTCAGGCACTTTCTCTTTAGGCACTTCCATTAGAGCAGTGAATGTCCCCTTCATTTGGTTTGCTGAGACGCAGTGTATTGTCTGCAGACAGTTTCCGAAGCACCCCACTGGTGACAGCACAAACACTGTCTTTGTGTTCACTCTCTGTCTCGCACATTATTAAGAGTGGGATTGGTGCTGGTTGTTGACAGGAGCCTGTCAGGACTTGTAATTTCTCAAGTGGAATACATGCAAGTGAAAGGGTTAATTACTCAAAAAAAAAAAAAAAAGACCCCTTCTTGCCTCACAATTCCCGTCGCAGCCAATCACGTCCAAGACGTGTACAAATCAAACGTGTGATGGCAGCTCTGCTGCGTGGCGACAGTTGCTGTGATGGCGGCTTGGCTGGCAGGATGTGCACGTCCTGCTGTTTGTCTCTTTGAGTTGGTTGGCAGGCTGGTGGTTCAATCCCCCTTTTCTCTTTTACTGCTGTTCATTCATAGCCAGAGGATAATAAATGTGTTCTTTGAATTACCAGCAGACTGCATCGGTCTTGCTTGTGTTTGTGCTTCATTAAAGCTTGGAGTCATAAAAATGGAAGCCGTTTGTCTGCTGTTCAAACACTAACACAGAAGTAGGTTAATATTTAATCCAAGTAATTAGAGGGGAAAACGCAGACGCTGACGATTGTTTATAATTGTGAGAAACTTTTTATTGCTGATTTGATTAAGCCAGAGATGGCCTGACAACCTGCCTGAGGAGAACTCCTCCTCCTCCTCCCCCCCTTTCCCCTTTACAGGTGAAGAAGGGTGCATGGCACCGCGAACCTGAAAGAATAATGGGGAATATGGAATACAAATGGAACCAAAAACAGGAAGACCCTTTGCCTTACCGAGTTGCCAAAAGTCCAATCAGATTGTCTAAATTTGGTTGGGAAATGTTTTTGTTTAGTTTGTACACTATGGATGTTATGAAAACCTAAACCCTAAAATACCGTTGGTCGGTTTTCAAAATTAAGCAAAATGCTGATCAGCAACTATAGGAAGTGATTAATTTCTGTAACACTTATAAAGATTTTTGATAACACTTTATTTGAAGGGAGGTGAATAAGACTGACATGACACTGTCATAAATATGACATAACACCTGTCATGAACATGAATAAGCCTTCATGAATATTTATGACTGCTGTCATAAAGCGTCATTCGGTAAATTATGACACTTTTAATACAAAGTTGACATACCAGATTTTTTTATTGATTTTAAATGTTTTGGAGAAAATGTAAATAAAACAATATATAAAATGTTCTAATGAGAAACAAACATCTTAGAGTACGCTCCTGGCAGATTCAGCAATCTTGACATTTTGTTAGTATTTGACCAATACTTTATCAAAACATTTAAGTGCACTATAGTAACTTTATTTTTTTGTGGACACATTTGGCTTTGGTTTTTCTTAAGCAAGCTTTAGAAATAATGAAGACAGCAGCAGGATTAATAACTGTCTGCACAACGTAAAGGCACATACGAAATATGTTTGCTTCTTGGAGGAGACTCATGGTTCTCAGTGGCATATTTTAACCGTGAGCTGAATTAACATGAAAGGAAAGGCATTAAGAAATTGATTCAGCATAAATACAGTCACCTAGAAAATGTCATAATTTATGAAGTTTGCATGATGTAGTCACCAAATCTTGGTTAATTTAAAAAGGTGTCAGGTTTTATTTTTTTATTTTTTTTTAGTTAGCAGGGTAGGCTAAACTTTGATGATCTTTTATTTTAGACCCTAACTGTTCATTTTTAACCAAAGTATTCATGTAGTTTAAATATCATGGTGACCTGCAGTCAAGGCTTGTTAATAACATCCATCATGCTGCTCTCTGAACTGCTTTTATGTAGTTTGCTTTAGACCAGTGTGACCTTTTTCCCTGCATCAGATTCCCACATACATTTTCTCACATCAGGTGCGCAACCTGTGATCACGGCCGCAACGAGCAGAACTGCTTAAACAGGCAGATATGACCGTGACAGGACTGGAATAGAGCAGTGAAGGCATACATTTTTGCACCGTATCTGTAAATTTGTGAATGACGTACTGTTAATGTGAAACAATAACTTTATGATTTAGGAATATCATAGACTCCAGGGATGACATTTATTCTACTGGAGGAACATGCTATTATTTTCCTTTATGATTATTTGCCTCTGTGGAGTCCCGTATGGAAGATGGTAAAGTTTGCACATTCCCTGATGCATTAAGATCTGAGTTGGAGGAATTTTTTATTTTCTTTAATTTTATTATGCTTTTTATGTTTGATGCCACAGAATTTACATCAGTGATGCTTGGGTGTTTGCCATGGTAAGAATAATTCTTACAGTAAACAACAAAATCAGCATTATATCACTGAAACGTCTGTTTCTTTCGCAAAAGAAGAAAAGACCATTGTTCAGGAGGGCAATGGAGAGATTATGTTTGGTGCCAATTTCCCCAAGGTAATGTTCATTGTGTTTTAGTATATGTTGTTCCATAGCAACCAACATGAAAAGCTTTTATTGATTTTCCTCAGAAGCAAATTAGGCCTCACCCAGGAGCAGACATGCAATTCACTCTTGGCGGCTTTTGTTGCACCGTGAGCAACCTTCAGCAGATATTTCTTCTCCTCTGTAATTACCACGGGTTACCTGAATGGCATGTCGCAGAGTGAGCTGCCCTCATAATTACCTGTCAGCAGTTTTAAGGTGTTGCTCATTGATTAGATCATGATCGCTAACAGGACGTGAAATCTCGCTGTCTTGCGTTTATATAGGTAACAATAAATCCAGGTTTTATATCACCAGCTGAGACCGCTTGCGTTTTTCTACTCAAATGGGCGAAATAAACCATGTGGGAGAATAACATTATAGGAGACCAGCAGGAGATCTTTTCAGTTTGGTTGAATTTTTTTTTTTTGCTGGATTTTGCCAGAAATATGATCACTGATCTTGGGCCAAATTTACTTCAGAGTTTTTAAAAGAACCTGAATGAGACGTACTGCATGTGAGCTCAAAGCAGATTTATCCGTGTAGTGACTAACGAACAATGAATGTCATCTCCAGACACTTTACAAAACTCAGAGATCCAATCTAAAAAAGTGTCTACATAGGTCCTATTTCAATTTAGATCAATCCATTTCATTCCAGTCCAATAGTTTTCCAGAGTAAATTACAATAAAGTGGCACTCTTTCCGTTTTCAGAAGGGTTAGGAATACTTTTGCAAGATACTGTAAATTATGCCAAAATCAAGAAGCAAAATGTTGCGTGGCGGAATTGCACTCGGCATTGTGTTTTGTTCATTATATCAGCAAAATAGCTATGAAAATCTGCTAAGACAAATTGGTATTAGAGCAGTACAGCTGGCAAACCAAATATTCTGTTATTGACACATAACTCTTGCTCATTGCCTAAAGTGTTAAACAGATTAATGTGCAAAATTGTTTATTGATTTATTTACAAAAGCCTGTTAATCCACCAGCAAACAAAATCTTTCAGCTTCTTAGCCGTTGCTGCGTTTTAATATCGCAAAGGGATTAGGAGGATGATGGCTGTGTATTAAGTTTATATCTCTTACAGCATTATATTGTGCCATTTTAAAAACCTTGAAAAAATTTATAATTTTATATCGCTGCCTGATCAAACCTGAAGAAAGAAGCAGTGCACCGAATATTCAAATACTTATTACTGTGGCTCCTTTGTTCAGCTGTATGGCGTCTTAGGGAAAGCAATGAATTTAGGTGGACAGGTGGATCTGTAGCCACAGGCATGTGAACCTGAAGCAGCTCTGCGATCCAGACCTTGTGCCTGGGAGACTTGGCGGATGTGCAGCGGTCTCTCCCCTTCCCTCCATCTCTACTGCTCCCCAAACACAGTTGTTCATGAATATGGATGGCAAGCAAAGGCTCCTTGGCATCATTAATGTGCCACAAGCCCATATAAATCACATCACCATAAAATCTCCAAATGCTCTGATAGGGAAGGTAACAACTAGCTGGAGTTAACACGGTTAACACATAAATTATGTTAACACATAATTTATGAAGATAAAAACCGAGTGGGGTGTTGGTTAGCGCCTTGTTCCACGGTTTGATTAGTCCCTAAATGACTTTGCAGTTGTGTAATGGTTTTAAAAGCATTAGATGGCTCGTGTTACTAGGTCGGCTGCAGTCACACCCGCGCATCTTTACAGAGATGCTGAAAAGCACTTGTGCACAGATGACACAAAATCCACACAGCATGGGGGACAAGATCCAATCTTTAGTTTAATGAAAGACATAAAACATTATACTGTCTCCAATGTGGTAAAATATTACAATAGCATTTCCTTACAAATCGTATAATCACTTTACGTTATGGTACATAAAATAGTGTAAACTATAAGTGCAGGTAACCAGAATACGTTCTAAGTGTGTAAGTGTATTTTAAAATATTAGTAATTGACGGGATGTATTCAATGGCGTGGAAAAAAGTTTGCAGGCGGTAAATGGTGCTTGTCGTGTCAGTTTGTAGAAACAAAGACGAGTTTTGACAGGGGAGTCAAGTGTGTAAAACCAGGACCCATTTCCAAGCCTCAAGTGACTCCAGTCTTTTATTTCTATTTTGTTCTTTTATCATTTTTTATTTCATTTCCTATTATTTTATTTGACTTTACATTTCATTACTTTAACAGCATGCATCATGCGCATCATTCAGCCACATTTCATTTTAGCATCATCTGAATAGGTGGACTGAAGACACTGAAAGTGGACTGCTTCTTCCACTGTGGTCAGGATCTATGAGTCTGGTTCACAGTGATGACTGCATCAAAACGAGCAGGTTACTCAGAGTAGATCCGCTTCTCCTCCACATCGAAGGGAGTGGTGAGATGGTTTGGGAATCTGAAGAAGATGCCCGCTGGGGAATTCCCTTTGGAGGGTCTCCAGGCAAGGAGATCCTGAGGCAGAATCAGAACATGGCAGAGCGACTGTGTCTCCCTTCTGGCTAAGAAACTCTTTGGGATTCCCAGAATGAACGTGTCTCTGAGGCAAGGGAAATCTGCGATGTATGTTTTCCCTTTCATAAATGAAATGATTTTTGAACTGCTTTTCATATATTCAAAGGTTATCTTTGTCTTTTTGAAATGCCTTTGAAACCTTTAACTGTGACAAAGCCAAATGAATTAAAAAAAAATCTCTGTGTACCCGATCTCCATCCTCAGTGTGAGGCATAGAAAACGACTTTCTTTTTTTCCCTGACACACAAACTAAGGCCAGTCTTCTACGCTCTTTTGAATTCATTGTAAACAGGAGGAAGTTTATTTGGAAGAAATGCTATAACCCTCACCCATATTCCGTGTCTACTGTATGGTAAGCTTTACTACTAGGTTATATCACCTCTTCAAAACATCACATAGGCTCGATGAAAGGAAATGCTGTGTTTGATGGATGAGTCCTCTCCACTCAAACTCAGCCATAAATATGAAGTGCTTCAAGCACCTCCTCTCTTCTCAGTAACTTCAGACAAAGTTCCTTGCAGGGGGTCTGCAGTGAGTTCTGGGGGATGGGGTGGGGGCCTGCCACAGTGCCATCTCTCTCCAGTTTTCCCTTTGAAAGAAGCCATGCAAAATTCATTGTTTTCACCCTGCAAAAGATGGATCAAGATTTCTGAAGCTCATCTCTAAGGTGAAGAGAGAGATGGTGCCAGGGCTTTGTGCTGGGATGTTTTTCTTCTGTCTCCCATATTTTCCAACAAAAGCTATTATCCATGATTCAGATTCTCAGATAATATATTTCATAATCAATTATAGAATCTTGCAGTTTTATTTAAAGGAGTTAAAAGTATTTTTTTTTATATTTCAGGGTTGCAATAGGCATCGATAAGTTGAGACAGATGCATGTTTCCGATTGTGTGTTGCCATTTTTTTCAGGAACTAGGAAATGTCAAAAGCTGCATTGTATCTGCTTGTGCTTGCTCTAAATTATTTGGAAAATATTGCATTACAGTGATTGCAAAATGATTTAAGTCTCTTCAACTCTTTTTGTTTTTTTCATAAAACAGTCAAGAACAACAATGAAAATTTTAACAATTTCATATCGAAGGCCATCACAAAGTGGTGCCTAATTGTAAAAAGGAAAGCAATGTGTTGTTATTATTATTATTATTATTATTATTATTATTATTATTATTATTATTATTATTATTATTATTATTATTATTATTATTTATTTTTACAAAACAGAGCATGTCACATGTATTTCTATTCAATCTCAGTCACTACGTTTTGTAGAAGCTCTTTTCACTTGTGGTGCAGGTCCTTTGTCTAGAGACTGACATTTACGCATTTCCTCAAATTCAGTCAGATTGGCTGGAAAGCCTCTGTGAAGGTCAGTTTTCAACTCTTGCCATTTATTTAATTAAGGCAAATTCCAATCTCGTCTGACTGGAGCAGTTTTTTAAATATTTTTTTCAGGTCTTTGTCATGTCAGCTACAAAGCTTGTGCCAAACTGATTACTTGTTTGTTTTATACTTCATTAAAGGCTAAAATTGTAGATTGTACAACTAATTTCGGGGATGTTGTTGAATAATCGAATCACGGTTGAAGCTACTGCTCAATTTTATTCCAGACCGCTGTTTGTTTTCCAAATAAACCTTTCAGCTTACATTTGAGTTTATTTCAGTGAAGCAGAACACCTTTTAGATTTTTAATTGTTAAAAAAAATTCCCATCATGCAGTTGAACAGATCTGGTTGCTTCTCCAAGGCACTCTATGTTTTTAATTTGTATTTTACACATCTTTAAATTAATACTGCAAAAAATGTTTTAATCACAACCAACATTGGACTAATTGTTTCATGTATGTTATTGTACAGCTGGCTGCTGTGCTACCATGGTAATGAGTGTTTTATTATTGGGTGTGCTGCTTCTTTCTTCATGTTTGATCAGGCAGTGAATTCCTCCGAGACTCTGTTTACGAGCAAATCCTCCGTTTAAAACGATAGAAACCAGCAAATTTGCCGAAAATGATACCCCCTAACTCAATTAAGACAACTTTAGAGCAATCCTTGCCCACTTTATTGCAAATTACATTAGCTGAAGCCATATTCGGTTATTAAGCAGATGATGTAATTACAACTACAGGTTGGCTGTTAAAGCTATTATCAAGCTGAGTGAATATTCCCTGATCAAATTAGGATGGTGAACTTCAACCCCTCTGCTTTGTCTAAAACAAGATTTATCTGTGCAGCTCATGGCTACTCCTCGATTTATCCTTGACTTGTCTCTCACAGCGATATTGGTTTCCAATGATCTCTCACTGGCTTCTTTCAAATCTAACTTTGTCATGACTTGAGTCCATTAAATTATCTGCTTTCAAACCTCAACATGCATGATTTATCAATGTCACTACAGCTGAACAATCAGATGTTTGACTATATCGTAGCTGAGACGTATTTAGGGAAAATTGTTCCCAAAAGAAAAATAATTAAAAATTTGGTATATTCTCTTCTCTAATGGAGCAGTAATGGTTAGAGAAGGTGAACAAGTCATGTTTTCATTGTTAGGTGGTTTTACTCCCGGGTAGGGGTCATTATTATTGCCCTGGGTGAGGATTATGGGAGACCTAACAAGATATACATTTGGGTGAAGATGTAGGTAAAGGAAGGCTGGGCATGAATTGACTTCCTAAATGTAATTACACCCACTCAAGGGAGCGACGGAGACAGAGATGGGCTGGGGATCTGAGGGTGGGATGTGACAGCCTCACAATAGAAAGCAGAGGACTGTCAGCAGACCTGCCTCTCAGGGTGTGAGTCGCCCTCATGGCCTGGGGCCCCAAACAGTAGATTAAAACATCCTGGCCTGGGGGCCTGGATCTGGCAAACCAAAACATGGCAGAGAAGTTGACATTCAAATAATAGGTCACAAGGAAGATGCATATTAGTCATTGGTATTCTAGTGCTCTGCTAAGCACAACCTCAGTATCAACTTCCACTCATTTACTGAAGCAGATTTAAATAGTTCTGTGATGTTCTATTCCATGTTTAATGTTTTGAGGACTTTAGTAATCTGTTGGTATAAAAGTAGGGGCTACAGAGTGCCCACCACGTGGATGGCACTCCCACCCACGAAATGAATGCAAAGATTGGAAAAGAAAAGCTCTTTGATGAGGGGCAGGACCCAACCCCCCCAATCACACTTCTTCCCTCCCTTCTCATCTTCCTTGCCCTGTGGAGTTAATCTGACTGAGGGGGGTGGCAGGTGGGCAGCATCAGTCAATTTACACATGCAGCAGCAGCTTCTTGTGCACGGCGCCGTCTACGCCGTCATGCCTGTATACTCCCCCCTTCCAGCTCTTTATGTGTAGACTTGTTTTCCCACATCTGTGTGTGCAGTATTTCTTTCTGCATGCATTATAGAGGAACCCTATCATGTACAGTGAGGTGGAGGAGAGTCCAGCCGCAGAATGGGCGAGTGTAAAGGCTTCAGGAGGGGTATAAGGAGAGCTTGTGAAATTCAAACTACCAGTACACAAATTTCTTCTCAAAGTGAAGACTGTCTTGCAAAGCACTATAGTGTGATTGCAATAGTATGTTGGCAAAATTCTTGTTTCACTCTGGAGTCCATGCAGAACAGAACAGGGTTTTGTGTAATTTTTTTAAAGCAAAATGAACGTAGTTTTAACTAAAACAATGTATCTTTACCAATCCTGATGCCAAATAAGGATAAGAAAGGTGAAGAATTATTGACGCGATCTGGTCAATATTTTTGTTGAAGCAGAAAGAATATACCACTGTATACTTATGTGTACAATTTTTGCAAGTCATCTCATCATTGCAACAGTGTACGTATTTTATATTTGTCTAATATTAAGCAGTCATAGTTTTTGAGTTCACATCTAAGACGATTCTTGTGACTTTATTCTAAACCTTCCAAACACCTGTACTTTTGTGTATGCTGTCTTTACTGTAAAGCCACGAAGGACAAAGTGTTTATTTTCACCAAAGCTTTTTTCAGCAATACTTAAATAAAGGAACATGTCTTATCCACACTAAAATGGTTGATCTTAGGTGCTAATAAGTAGCCCATCATTGGAAGTCTACTAAAAGGAAAACTAGTTGTTCATGTTCATTTTTTTTTAGTAATTTTAGTTTTGCCATTAAGAAGCCATGCATGCTTCTGCTTCCTCCTGCTGTTTGCCCGATAAAACCTCCAAAGTGATTACTCACAATTTGGAAGGAAATCCAAACAATGTGGCCCATCAATTTTTCTCCACAAGGCTTGGCTAGATCCATTAAATCAAAGTTCATCTCAGTCTGACGTTAGTTATTTAATGAATGGCATCTGGACTTTGTGTGGCTGTGCATGCAGCTGAGCTCAGACACACACAGAGCCATTTGTGGCTGTACACGCACCATCTGAGATGTTTGTTGTTTATTGCATTTGTTAAAAATGTGTATTTTTCCAACAGAGCACGGAGGACAGCCTGTTTTGTTCTCTGCAACCTAATTAGAATGTCGAAACCTCATAGATTCATATGTAGAGATAGTCTTCGTTTTCAGATTTTTGGGCCAGTCTCTTCTAAGCTGCTGGTCAAAGGTGAAGGAGAAAAGACCCCTCCTCATTTACACAATGATGCTTCAGCACTTTGCACGACTCCCCATGTCAATAAGAGCCCGCCACCACCTCGCGCAGCCTGTCAAAGTCAATAGACTTAACTGACATGACATGTCCTGCACCAGTGATTGAATTACAGGTCACTTCTCTGCCATGATTGTCTTGCTGTCATGCCCGTGTTAATCTTGTTGTGGGCGCTGTCCATCACATCTTCATGGGATGCAGCAAAGAAATAAAAGAGCAAATTATATATTTTTTATATTGTTTTAGGACAATTGATTTGATACTGTTGGTAAAGGGGCTTTAACTTCTATGGCAAAATAGATTAAATTATGGTCAACATGAGAATCTCAAAAATGTCACAAGCTGTTTTTATATTCATATTTGATACTACCAGGCATGTATGGTCATCTCAACCAGTTCTTGGTCTGATATCTGTAGCAAGAGTTCTCAATGTCATCTTTCAGTGTTTCCAATAAGTGTCTAAACATCTACTTAACATTTTGCCACTAAATATTTTTCGTTTGACAAAAAACTTTATTTGTAACCACAGAAAGGGGCCAAGTTTCAGCTAGTGCAATACCCCACATCATCATAATTATGATAGTTCCTTCCTGTTGACTTCAAAGGGTGTTTACATGTCAGAAAAGTGTAATTTGAAAAATAACTTGAGACAAAATACACAAATGGCAAATGTCATTTATGTTATGTACTAACAATATTTTTTTTCTGGCTCTACAATGTGATCATGCAGTTCCTTTAAATTGGGGTATATTATGGAAAGCTGCAGGAAGGTGGGGTGGACCAGAATGATATGCACAAATATATCTGCAGTATAAATATGTATCACTCTATGGATAAACTATTTATGTAATGTATACAGTATTTTTATGTGCTCAAGCTGCTGCGCCACATTTTCAGTGAATGATTACTGGGAATGTGCAGTATGCAGTAATTGCCGTGAAGAGGTGCTGTGGACTGAATTATAATTACTGGGTGTGAATAAATACTTACTAGTGATCGGAATTGGAAGGTATTTTCATGTACTGACATTTACAGTAAACTCTAGTGCTGGTATAATTCACCCTATATAGAAATATCAGCTGAGTTCAGCTCCTAAGCTTGTGTAAAACTTAGACACAGAGAAGTATGCTATTGCTACTGATTCCTGTTTGCTCAAGATTTAAAAAACAGCATTACAAACAAGTGATTCTGCCTCACGAATACAACAACGCTAAGAAAACCTACCAATACACAATGCAATACTTGATATTCAGAACCTGGGATGCTTCAAATATAGATTTTCTTTCTGGTGTTTTTATGCAAAACAACAAACCTGCTGGCTACAGTGCAAAAAAGTGAAAGCACAGAGTACAGCTGTAAGCCTGTTCAGGTCTATTCTGTGTTTTTCCACAGAATTTGCATCAGTTCCCACATAAGCCAATGGTAAACATGTGGTTTCCTGCAATATAAAAACGCTTAAACTGCACTCAGCAGTATGAGGTTGCTCTCTCATCTAATCAGAGTAAATGCCTCACAAGTGTAAATTTCCTTTTACAGCCTGTCAGGCCTCAGGAAAATACACAGCAGCACAACTTCAGAGGAACTCCTTGACGGCCGTAATTCACCTGCCACAGTTTTCAAAACCTCGTAGCTCACCTTGGCCCTGTCGTCTTTGCCTGGTCTGGCACGTGTTATTTAACGTGGAGATGAATGGTCGTTTGGGCGCTGCTCGTGTGTCACGGCGTAAGTCGTGATAAATAACACGAGCAGGGCTGACGACGCACGGGACAGTAAGGAGTAGAGATGCCAACATCTACGCAGGCTCATCCCAGCGCGGTGTAATTTTGCAAGTCGTTAAATCACTGCCAGAGAAATATGACTCCCAAGGTTATTGAGCGTCGTCGGGTGAGTGATAGAGATGATGACGGCCGGGACGTACAGGCCCAAGTTTCCCCACAAATGAGATTCAACAGCGTGTCATCTCATCTGCCAATACCTGAGGAGCAGGATGAATAGAACTGGATTGTGTTCGCAAATTGAATGTTTGAAAGATTTTGAGAATCTTACAGCCGTCTGTGAAAGTTTTCACATCGCATAAACTTTTTCACATCTTTTTTTTTTTCATTTCAACCACAAGCTTCAGTGTGTTTCGACTTGGATTTTATGTGAGGAAAAGCTTAAAGTAGTAAATAAGCGAATGTGTTTTGAAAAGTGTTTAACTTTTTAAAACATTCAGAGCTTTTTACTTTTTACATTTCAAGTTGGATTGAACATTTCATGGATACAAGGATTATATTGCACAAGATTTGATTTTAGAGTTTTAGAGTAAAACGCACTGAATACATAGAAACACAACATGCTTCAGATTTTTCATTTGTAAAAGAATATTTAAGCCATGTATATATTTTTTTTCTCCCACCTCACAATTAGGCACTACTTTGTGTTGGTCTCTGAAATAAAACACATTGAAGTTTGTAGTTCGAAGTTCGATGTCATGTTATAACATGACAAAATGTGAGAATGCTTAAGGGATATGTATGTTTTGGTAAGAGACTGAAAAGGACTGAAATATTTTTATGTATTCATTTTTTTACCACTTGAAAGACTCCGTTTCTGGGAATGTGTGTTTGTGTTTTGCTGGGCGATGCTTTTCTCCTACACAATAGAGGGGAAAACAAAAAAAAGGGAGAGGTGTTAGGGTTTGGTTGTAAAGTGTGAGGAGAATGAGGCGGGGTGTGCCATCCAATTTGTGATGGACCAGATGCTATAGCCTCCAGCGAGGTATTTTACCCCAAACGGTACCTGTAAAAACTCCATCTGTTGAAATAGAGCCTGGAATATGTCAGCCTTAGCTGAGGGCTCTCTTGCTGTGCTCAAGCTGACTGTCTGGCTCGGTGTTGTCAGCTGTACCCCATGGGCTCAGAGGGAGAGAGACAGAGAAAGAGAGAGGGAGATGCTGCGGTTGCAGTCTGACAGCAGGGCTGTGGCAGCTGCAACCTGAATCAAGAACGAGACATGAAAGGGGGCTGGGGTCCTAACATAACATGGATCCGGTGTTGTTGAATGTCAGGATGTTTGGAGAGGCTGCAAATACCCTTTTCGTTTAAATGTCGCAAAAACGTGCCATAGGTGTATAGCTGCAACATTTGCTCTTTTCGTTGAAAACAATGGCCGGTAAGCCACTGGCCAAATGTGACGGCTGCCAATCTGTCCTGTCATGTTGGGCACAAGTCAAAAGTTCATGGTCATTGGCAGTCTGGCATTTGGTTTAAAACATGTTATGCATCCACACTAGCTAGTACTGGAATGAGTCCAAAAGTTTTGATCTGGACTTATTTTTAAACTCAGATTTGTTTGGTGGTGACTTTATTGTGACAAAGAGGAGCTGCTGTTGGCTAAAAGTACAATATGTGGAAATATGCCATGTTTCAAAAATATTTCTGCGAATAAGAAACTTAGATTATATAGTGGAAGCCAAATTGGCACAACACAGTTTTATCAAAGTAACAATGTTTTAAAATCTACAATTGTTAAGCTACAAATGACAACCTATTAAGCATCAGTAGGTATTCTCTACTAGAACAGGTAGCCTGACTAATAGACCAGCTAATATATTTTGTTATACTCAATGGTAAGGAGTAGATTAGCAAAATAATATTCTCAGCAACAAATATTGCTGTAAATACTAATTAGTCACTTCAGGATGTTACAACTAAACTGAAGACGTAAAGGCATAAATGTTTCAAACATTTCCCTAGTTAGATTATTTGATGAAAAAGTGACTAAACAAAAAAAATGTCTTTGGTTCTTTAAGGGAATCACTGCACATCTAGCTGAAGAGCAAAGTGACTGAACGTTGTACCTATGTGATTAGTTCTGGTCCTGAGAACACTGAATATAATCTTAGCGGTGTAAATCATTTTCAGCATGTCTGTTGAATACAGTTTTCCTGGATCTTGGTGGGTTGTACGTTTGGGTAAAATACAAGAAAGGTTTCATTTGGAAATACTGAAGTAAAACCCAAAGGCAACACAATATCTATATTTTATTTCCATTTTGTCTAAGTAAAGATTTCATTTTACAGTTTCACAACTACCTTAAGGTCTATAATCGTGTTTAAAGAAGCATAGTTTTCCCAGTACTTCCTGTGCGTCCATGTGTGCACATATGGAAATAATCAATCCCCACAGCAGTAATCAATGGAGGGCGAAGTATGCGGTAATTTTGCTAATTAAAAGCTGGGGGCATCAGACAACTCTGAGTGTTGGATCCTTGCTTTAGAGGTGGCATAATTATCCGCTATAGTTTGTGAAATGGCTGATGGGGATTTCCTGCCTGGGCTGGAGAGCATTGAATATTCATCAGGCATTGTTAAATGGTGTTTGTAGACATATTTCCACTTCAGGTGATTTACCGCTGCTCTTCAGTCACTCATCCAAAGAAACATTAGAGGGGAAAACTCCATTGGCTGCAGCATTGAGAGCATAGTTTAGAGCGTGCAGTTGACAAGAATCACATCTTGTCAACATTCAAGCCAAGAAATGTGATGTCCTGTTTTTCAAAATGAAAAAACCCCCCACAAATTAGCAGTCATATGTTGAGACTAAGTAGGCTTAGAATGAAAACTCAAATCAAACAGGAACATGAGGGATGAATTATCTCTAATTTAAAGCCGTTTCGATAGTAAACCTGAGCACAGTGGAGCATATGGCAGACAATTCAGCAGTGTTTTCATCGCGTTCAACAACAGACTCCGGCATCATGCCACATTTCAACCGTGTGCATTTTACTGAAGATAAATATAGCGCAGAACCACGATGAGGGTATAATTCACTACATAATTACATTAGACAGAAAACAAAACCCTGTGTGAAAATATACCTCCATATGTGCCTAAAGAGTAACACCTCGTGCTTAATTCGCTCAAATACCTGTTTAGCGCGTTAGCCCACTGAATTTGGCTTAATTTTGTGGAACATAATGAAGTGTTTTCTAAATATCATTTGCTCAGAGGCTGTGGGTATGCTTGGTAAATGCTAATTTAAGCCAGGAAGAGAGTTAAACATGGGAGACAGGCTGGTGTGATGACATTGCTTTACTCATTGGTCTCATTTATCTGGAGCCAAAATGGCATGAAAGACCCTGAATAAACATATAAATGTTGTATCTCTTTGGAAACATGGTGTTTTTAGATTGATTGAGCATTTTAATTTAGTTTTTGTCTCTTTCTGTTTGTGTAGTGATTGTAATTAATTTGCTACATAGTCATTAAAGGTCAATTAGAACAATCCTAACTGACACTGTTTATATGCATTTTGTTTCTGTCATGTTTACAAAGCAATGACTATTTATAGTCCAAGTACGTCTCATTTGTCTTAAAATGCAATATCCAAAACCAACTCTACCCAGAATTTTTTGTTGTTGTTGTTTCACATTTGATAATATTGATGTGTATCTTTATTAGAAATGGAAACAATGAATGTTGATTTGCAGGTGTGTGTGTGTGTGTTTTGGAATGAACAATCTGCATTGGTGTGTCAGGAACCAACATATTTGATCATGTACCTTTTCATTTTCCATACAAAATATATTGATAAATATTTCTCCTCATTGCTGTTGCTTTCTGCTTTTTAACTGACGAGCCTCAGCAACATGCTAATTTGATTCCACAGGAGGATATCACTGTGGGTAACTTGCACTCATGTTTGGATTTCATCACACAATTTTCCCCACTGATTATGCCAATGTCTGCTTGACCTCAAGGCTCAAAATTATGTCAAAATTTTCAGGTTTTTTTTCATTCTTGCAACATCCTCGTCCAGAAGGACGCATCTAATTGCTAGTTTGAGAGAGACAATAGCCACGTCTGATCTGTTATCTCTAAAAACAAGCTGATGAAAACACCATTTTATGAACCCAGAATTTCATTTTAACTTTTACTGTGGGGGCTATTTATTCACCATGACAGAATTTAAAAAACATTTAAAAAGACAACAGAAGATTTGGTACAACAATGAACTGAGAAAGGAGAGTACTTTTACCACTATCTTTATTTCCAAATTTGGTAACAAGAATGCAATTTTACCACAGATGACTATATATTTTCCTTCTTTTGAATATATATGCTGAAAAATATGTTATTCCTCATTGATTCTTTATGAAAAACTTCCTGTTTGGCAGTGCTGAACTGTTTTCTTTGGCATTAAGGTGAGGGCCAGCTGGACTTTAAGTCTTATCTCAGATCTCTCACTCCATCCTGCTGTGAAGTGCTTGTATAATGTCAACTCTTATCCCGTCTTAGTCCCAGCAGGTTTTCTGCACTACCTTCAACTCGACTGGCTCATTTCACAGGAAGGGAGAGTTTGTACGGGAAATTTGAAGGATGCGGAAATGTTTTAATTAAAGGACCTTCTTCAGAGGAGGGAGGCTCAGAGGGTGAGAGCTGGACCATAGGGTGAGGGGCATCTGCCCTCACAAGTACAGAGACAGATGGGCACCTTGGTGGGGTCCTTTTTTGAATGTTAAGATCAGATTATTTTTAGAACCTGGAAGCACAAGTGAATATGAATATGAAAAAGATGGGCGTGTTCCATTAGGTAAATTTGTGCATTAGTGAAAAGCAACAAAGACCTTGGTACAGAGAGTTTATAACTGTGAAGTCGAAGGAATTGTATTTATTTATGGACTTTGAGCTTTTGCAAACCTGTTTAAGTTGCTAACAAGTTTCTTCCCAGTATCCTACCATTCCCAAACCATGATTCTGCCACCTACAAATGGAGATTTCACGCCTCTGAGTCGTTTGACTTTTCCATTACACCTAAGACATTAAGCTGAAAGATAAATTAATATACTTCTTTTCTCATCATGCTGACCATCCAGAGCAAATTTACACATTTGACATACACATCCATCCACATTTCTGAATGGGTACACATTTATGAAAACTGAGATCTGGACACTGTGATTGGCAGGAAGGAAGGTTGTAAAATAAGTAATGAACTTAAACTCACTAAATTGTACTGGAGTGTTGTTGTGAAGGGGACAGAGTGCAAATTGTTGTCACACTTCAGATTTTCATACTTTTCCCTCTACTTAACAATTATGCACCCATTTATTTTACTTTAACAAAAGACAAAATCCCCCAAAATACCTTGAAATTTGTGGTTGTATCATGACAAAATGTTAAAAGGGTGAACACTGGTTTTCCAGGACACAGTAAGCCTTTGGCGTGACCAAAACAGAAACATACATGAAAGACCAGGATGCTGCATCTCGCCAACAAATCCAAAATTGGTATTCATTTTCACAAATGAAATGACTTTTGGCCTTGTAGATATATTGCAGTCTATTATGAGAATGGGCTGTCTTTATATTGTAGCTTAATTATTTTCAGGAAATTAGTTCTATCAAAAACAATGAGGGGAACATAATTTCAGAATAATCATCCTCACGGACTGGAACTGTTTTGTGGTTTTAGGAAATAAAATGAGGAATATGACAATTGCTTCCTAAGGAAAGATGACATGTTTTCTGTTTCAAGTCGTTTTGAACAAATTAAATGCTAATTTTAGAAGCCTTTGTTGCACAGAGCACATTCTCTCATTTTGATTCTAATCAAAAGGAATGAGTACATTAGCGATAATTGTGTATATCCTGTTTTTTTCTCCATGTAATATATACTGTATATGGGTGTATTATGTCATTGTTAATTCATGAAAACTTCAGATGAATTATAGATGCCCTCTGAGGCCAGCGCCCTTGTGCCTACACTTGGTATTGAGAGAATAACAGATCATATTAGACCAGTTGGCTTTGGTGTCAGACTAGAAGCTCTTTTTGCTGCTATTGCACATCTCTTACACCCGCCTGTGTGTTTTTCTCCTGCTTTCTGTATAATATGTAGCATTTCTTTATATAAAGAAGACAAAAATACGTATCAATTTTCTTTAATGGTGAAATGCAATCCAAATAAACATAGTTTTGGTTTTGCATTGAAATTATAAATAATTGCTCTATCAAGTAAGATATGATTAGCATACTTGTTAATTATCTCTCATCATTATATTCTGTTGTGTATAAAATAAGGATAATTAAGGATTAGGAGTGGAAATTATTTCCACTTGTAGGTGAGACTGGCCTCAAGCAAACTGGAGGCTGTGGCCTTTGCATCTTTAAGAGATCCCGAATAATCAAGACCATTATCTCCCTGAGCAAGAGGGGTTTCCTGCTCTTTTCAAGAGAAATTTCCATAAATATAGCTAATTGTAAAAGGGGGGGAACCACTGCATCTGAAATAATTATAGGAGAAAGTATGCGGGTGAAGGCGATGACGTTAAAGGAGGCTTGAATAATGAAACCATCTTCAGGTGATTTTCTGCAGACAGCTGGAGCCTATAAGCGGGTAGAATGGGTTCTGATGTGATTAGGTGATCCACATTCATTCTGAAATTATTGTTAGATGAGTCATCTTTATACTCCCATCTTACCATTGTCTTGTCTATATTGTCACTGGCAGGATCAAATTGAAACACTCCAGCATCGCTGTTCTGCATATTTAACACTAACATAAATAATTTGATCATCAGCCAAGCTACTACAAATGTTTTGAAATGTCACAGTAGGTTAAACCATTGACATGATCTACTTCCTGATTAAGTTAAGGTACTAATACTTAAATAGACCCATAAATGTGGAGAAAAATAATAAAAATTGCACTCTTACTTTCTGCTAGTTATATTTGGTAGCCCAAATATAACTTTGTTAGCAACTCCAGATATTCTTGTTGTTCTTTTCAACTCACTCTTCATTAGCCTCAACATTACACGTCAGTTATTTCTATCCATATTTAAGTGGAGCACACTTGTAGGGCAGATGCATAATCCTATTTGAAACTAGTAAATGTTTGCACACCTGATGTTGCAGGTGCTCCCATTTCAGAAAATTTGCACCAAAAATAACCTGCCCAAGCAAGTTTAATCAAATATTAATCAAGCTGTGAAATATTTTTCCCTAACTTCTGCGCTTGCTGTTTGTGGGAAAAATGAGAACAACTGTGACTGGATGCAAAAGCTGGTTCTCAGTTACTCTAACCTGTGAGACTTTATGGGCAGGATTCCTCAAGTGGGTATTTTAAGTAAATTGTTTTGTGATTTTGCTGCAGAAATAGAGCAAATGGTCCGAGAACAATGGAGCTGATCCCACTGCTTCATGGATTCTGGTTTTAGTTGTCTTGTCATAATCTGACACTTTCACTAACACTAAAAGGCAACACAGTTAGTATAACCATAAACCTAGTAAATTACAAGGAGAAATTTTACAGAATAATCCATTTTAATATCAGTGTGAGGTGACTAGGCTGTAAATACAGATGCTAGCTGCAGTGATGCATGGCTGCTGAAAAAAACAACTACTTTTTCTGTTGTCTTAGAAATGGAATTAAACCCAGGGTCAAGATCTCATTTCTCTGCATTGTTCTTGCTCTCTTTTGGCTCCTGGTGATTTCTCGGGTTTATGTTGTGTGACATGTAGCGTTAACCCCACTCATTTCAGCTTTTCCTGCTCCCTCTCTGTTTCGAGTGAATTGCTCTCAAGCTCTCAAAGCAATAATAAACAGCTCAGCTGCGCACACAACTGAGTATTTCTCCAGAGCTGAAAACTTTGTCAGTTTTAGTGCAATACAGATTTTCGCAGGGCATGTCAACCGCTTTTAACCTGCTTGACAGGTCTTTTTATTACAGAAAGCACCTCTAATTGTAGCTCTAAAAGATCAAAATGGATCACAAGTGTTTTAAGAGTCACTCATTCTGACTGATCCTCAGTGAATGTGAGGTCTGTGTAGAGGAGCTCCCATCGGCGGCAGACATGGAGCTAGATGCAAAATATCACTTCGCCCCTTAATGAAGCTGCTGTAATCATACGGTCGTTTCTCATTAGCACACCAGTTGAAGAAATGCAGTGCCGTTCTTTGATGTTGTCAAAGATCCTCACAATAGTGTTCAGAACAAAGCCTGTCTTCCTTTGAGACAAGGGAGGATGATGCTTCCTCCTTAAGCTAGAAGTCTTTGTTTTGCTTCTCAGACAAATTATAAAAAAAACCTTCTGAAAAACATATTAGAAACAATAAAAACTCAAAATATTGCAGTGAATGAGATATCATAATTGTATGGGAGACATCTTATTGTTTAAAAATCAAATTAGTCTTTTTAAATTAAGCATATTACTTTTATTATTCTGTCTGAAAAGTAAATCCTGCCACAGGTCTACATTGCATTAATGGATTGAGGATTATTTTGTGGTTATATATTAAATCTCAGATTAACATTTCTGTCTCAAATTGAATAATATCTATTTGCTAAATGAATCGGTTAATAAACAATTATTGATCAGACCAATATAATTTTTAATTAAGAATACATAAACATGGTCAGCTGTTTCTCTGAAACTCAAAAGCAAATTGTAAGTTATTAAATATCTTGTTGAAGTTACAGATTGTCCCAGCTACTATAAACTGTTCGGTGCAATATTTAACGAGATGCTGAAAGCTTGGTTAGTCAGACCATTACGTCTTGGTTAATTCGGCCGACTAGTCAGTCCATCTTGGCCGTTTGCCAATCATCATCATCTACTCTTCATCACTGACTCATCTCCCAGAAGCACACAGAAGTTAGGTTTGTTTTTGACACACCCATTCTTAAGTTGCTAAATGTATTTATACCAACAGCAAAAACAATTGTTCTTTTAAGCAATCAATACATACATATATTCTCGTGGTAGATAATTAAAAAAAAAGCTGCCATTACTTTTCTGGTCTCAAATATACTAATAAAAGATGGGGGAGCAATTTTACCCTTAAAAACAAGAATCTTTCAAGGTGCTTTGAAATAACATATTTGAGTCCAATATAACACACATGTAGAGGGACAGAAGCAGAGCAAAAATGTTTGTTAAAATTAAGGAACTAACCCTTATTTGCCTTGACGCATTTTAGATTGTCTGGCGGGGTTTTGGTCACACATGGAAGCTCCCTACATTGAAGCTGATTAAAAGGCACCACCACTCTGCTGCCTTCATCAGGGCAGCTGCAGGGAATAATACCAAACACAGGCTTTTGTAATTGTTTGCATACCTGTAGGGCAGTGGAATTTGGTTAGCTAGCCATGCACTGTTTACTTACTGCGCATGAAAGGAAACAATTATAGAAAGTAAAGGGGGAGGGAGGAAATTAATTTTAGCTTTGACTGTCATGCAGCTTATTGCTCCCACTTAAAGCTTTGTGTCTGAAATTTTTTGAGTGTTATCAGTGTTTGAAAAACAATGTGGAGGCAATGAAAGGAGAAGGTGACAGTTTTCTCTTCGACACGAGACAGGTTGTTGCAGAGAATAATACATGATGCAAAAGTCATGCTGCTATGAACTAACTTTTCCCTCTCATTCAATGTCACCAACAGCAGTAGGAGCTCTTGAGATGAAAGCACACTATTTTTGAGAAGACTGTTTTATGTTTATCTAAATGTAAATGTGGCATCTATAGGGGTAACCACCATGTTTTTATAAGCTCTTCAAAAACCTTATAGATGGAAGTGGAACTAGTCTGAGTCACTTTGTTCTATAGACTTTTTAGGTTTGCGATCATGCATTATGGTAGATGTTTTCCGTATTTGCCCATATTCAAAGCACATTTGCATGAGTAATTTATAAACAGTGAGCCTGTCAGCACCTTGCACCAATGTTCATCCACAAATGCCGTCACAGACACAGCCTATCAATCTTCCTCATTAATGATGCAGCCCAATGCTGCAGCACTCCAGAATGGCCTAACATATTTAAGTTATGTACTGACAGCAAAAGGTCACTAGATAAATGTCCAAATGCCATCTATAATTATCATAGATTATCTACGAGAAAATATGCTGTTTTATTGATATTAGGATATACACTAGCCAACCATATCAATTAGTACACATGTAATGAGTTAGTCAGTCACGTTACAGCGTCCCTGAGCATTTTCATGTGGTAAGGACAACTTGCAGAAGTTCAAAATATGCATAAAAATGGGAGAAAAAGAATTTAAATGACTGGTCATTGTCAGGGTTGTTGGAGTAAGGCGGGTTGATCAGAGTATCTCAGAAATCTCTCTTTGGTTTACAGAGAAGGACAAGAAAATTACAGTGTCCAATTGAGAGGCAGTTTTGTGGATGAAAATGCCACGTGAAAGCATACATTTGGTATCACATCTGAATGTAATACCATATCTTTCAGATGTGGTACAAGAGAAGATTTGCACCATAGATGTGCAGTAAACTAATCTGAAGTGACTGTGTTGTTATCATGTCAATATGGACCAAAATGAAGGATCTTTCAGAAACCTTGTTGAATAAAGTTCTGAAATCCAAATCAGTACTAGGAAGGCAAACCTAATGAAGTGGCCACTGAAATCCTCTGTGACTTTAAAGCTTTTGGAGGCAACAATAGATTTAAATTGATATACTAAATGCTCAGTGATGTTCAGGGATCAGTGCTCTAATGTCCCAATGACCACACCAGTACCCTCTCTAAACCTGTTTAATTACACCACCAGGAAATCAACTGTCAGCTGAGGAAAATTAAGGTTTTAATTTAATTAAGGATATTACCACACATCGTTTGCATGGTAAAGGTCTGAAGCTCCTTGCAAACTGGATCAGGCTCAGTACGTCTCCAGAGGACAATTAAAAGCTGATTGCTCCACTTCTAACATGAAGGTCTTTTACCCTGAGTGAGGACACTTGGCGTTAACAGGACCATGACGCAATCTTTTCTAAATGTTACCCAACCTCTGAAAATAGGTAGTCTGCAATTCTGATGGTGAATAGTGAAATGGTGAGCAAGCCTTCATTCCCATTTTTCTGAAGGTTGTAAGTAAAAATCTGTGCTTTCTATGATAATAAATGTTGGGTTGTTGATGTAAAAATAAATAAATTAATTAAATTCCAGTATTCCTTGAAATACTTGATCAAGTTTATTTAGCTAACCAGTCAAAAACTCCTTCCTTTTGTTTTTCCATACAGCTATTATTAAGTCATTATTTTTTCTTCTACTCTCTAGTACTTGAACCTTTGCTGGAATCATTACCGGGTTTGAATTGACCAATTTAACTCTGAGTTATTGATGATATACTGAATCAATTAGTTTCATACACTCAGTTTTTAACTTACAGCTCAGATTAAATCTTTATTTTTTAGATTGATATGGAATTTTGCACTTGTTAATGTTTGTAAAATTTATGTTATGATGACAGTGTGATACTTTTGGCCATGTTCGGCTGGGGACCCTATCGTCCAGCCATCCATGCGGATGTTATTTACCTACTTATGCAGCGTGGAAAGCATGTAGATCAGATTCTCAGATGGCTGCAGCTTCAAGAAATTTTACAGAAATGGAGCCAAGAGATCATTTTAACTTGAGTTTCAAATTGCCCAAATCATAATCAAAGCAAGTCTGATCCACAGGAGCCCTGCCTGCACATAGTCATACCTTCAGCAGTCCAAAGGAGTCTATACCTTGGAAGAGTCAGAGGAACTAACACGCTATTATAAAGGTGGCCATAATGTTGTGCCTGATCAGTGTGCTTTCCGAGTTAATGGTAGAATTAATGTTGAGATCTGCTGCAGTAACATGTTTCTGCAACCTAATCCAGGCTTTAGAGGCAGAGAAGAACTCTGGATTTTACAGCTCTCAGGTGGCTCACCGGCTATCGATTGAAAGCCAGAACCTCTTCTGAATCCTGATTACAGCCACTTTGTGACACCTGGGGGACTGAGAAAGACGTCTTTTAAACCTGTCATAAATATTCACAGCAGCTTAATTGTGCGTGCTGAAGTAGCATAAAGACCCACTGGTGTTGCCGTTCCAGAGAAGCTGATGCCACGGATCTGAGAACTTTGCTCTAAAGTGATTTGTGAGAAACTGTCAGGAATAGTTCATCTCTTCTCCTGGTGTTATAAAAAATGGTGTGTGGTCGCACAATTCAGATATGCTCCAAGCATGTATGGCGTGGCAGCTTTCTTAAGACTCAACCTTCTGCCATTGTTCACCGGTGCCTCCACTTATTGACTGCCTCCCTAATTGCAGCCTGCATAAACAAAGCGTGGAGGGGACTTGGCAGTAAAAACTGCTCAGATAATTAGTTTTGCTGGGGGGGGTTCCATGGCTGTGGACATTGATCTGATGGTTTGCTGTATTGAATGGGTAAGGGAGGTACTCCTGTGACGGTGACAGCTAGTCTGTCTCATGGATCACGGCTTCTCGTCAATACCATTCCTCCTCTTCAGTAGTGTGCTGTGAAGCATTTCCTGCAACGACACAGGTGCCAATTGATTTGCGGTATTGCTGGGGCGGCATCCATTGCAATTTAAGTCTTTGTTCAACAGTTTTTATTAGCGTTGGAAAACATGCAAAATGGTGCGAAAGTCAGAGGAGCATAAAATGAAAAATGTCTTCTAGGTAATCTTCCTCTAAACTGATGGGGTTTGCATCTGTGCTGTTTTTCAGCTGTGAGACACACGAGCAGAATCTCAATTGTTTATTTTTTCCTCTTAAACATTGGGGGTTGTGTGTGTGTGTGTGTGTGTGTGTGTGTGTGTGTGTGTGTGTGTGTGTGTGTGTGTGTGTGTGTGTGTGTGTGTGTCTGTCTGTATGTGCATGCTAGATGTTGCAGGAATAAAGATGAAGGTGTTCAGGGAGGTGTTGGGGTGCAGGCGCTCTATGCGCTAGGGAGATGACCTTGGCTGTGGTCAGGACTGCAGAGATGGGCCAGCCATCTGTCTTGGGCCACGAGGAGGTGACCCAGCATCATTGTTTAGTCCGACTGAGCACACCGAGGTCACCGGGAGACCCGTACCTCCTGGCTGGGGAATAGCGTGGGGTGTTTCGGTCCTACAAACACCCAGCTTAAAAAAGGAATCAAATGGCAGAAGCTCACAGCATTTAAAAATAATTTAAAATGTCTTCTTTAAAGATTAAAAAGCGCATTTTTTCTCATTTTTAGACACTCCAGTGTCCCCTCTGTTGCCTCCTTGTTCACTCTTACTCGTTTTATTTCTGCCAAATAGCCTTGACTGTAATTATTCTGTCATTTTGATGAGGGACCCTATAACCTGCTAACCATTTGTGAGGCCTTTTATTGAAGACATTAAAAGAAGAAGCGATTTGGAAATAATTTGCTTTTTGACAGTTCAGAATGGGGTCTTAATCTTCTTTTTAAAGGCATAATTCACTCCAAAATGTTTTTTGATTTTTATTTTGCCTGCTCTTTGATGACTGTTTTAGTAAATTTAAAATTTCTACTACTTGAGTGCTTAATGAAATGTCTGCAACAAGTTCCTTTTGAGCAACTGGGTTCAAATTGGAATTTATGGTTCTTTGGAAGGAACCAGATCTCATAAATCTGTCAAATTCAGAGAGATATTCAAAAGACTGTTTAGTTTTTAAATGTATTTATTTCAAATGAGCTTGTATGGGTTAGTTGAATGAGAAATTGAATAGAAAATATTGGATTTTTGACATTTGCTGTAGCATCTCAGTGGGGTAGTTGATAACCTTGCAACAAGACGGTCTTGGGTTTGAATTCTTGCCTCCCACATATTTCCGGTTCAGTACTCTATTTTGTGTGTTACAAGTGTAAAGGTGGCCTCTACAACCGATCCATACCACACTATTCTTGAGGCACCTTCAGCTGCCAAAGAAACAAATTCCTCCCCCACTCTGTCTAATTAAACTTAACAGATTGAAACCATGCATATTGCACAAATTAAGACCAAAGTAGAATCGAGTCAAACTTCTCATTGGATCATTTCTCCAATATTTCATTTTCAGTTCTGTAGAATTACAACACATCCATTATAGATGAGATCTAAGAGCTAAAAGCTCAATTAGAAGAATTTTTCAACTTGCATTATTTTTCTATAGCATAATCTCTTTCTATCCTTTTGTAATGAAACACTCTTAAATCAGTATTAGTTTCATTTAATCAAACACTTGTCAAAATTAAAACGTTTAATTCAGAATTTTGAGACTTGTTAAAGCAGATGCAGTTAGGAAAACCTCATAGTGGTTTGGCACATTTTATTACCAACTGCTCTTGTCCTGTCTTCTTTGGTCCCCAGAGAACAGCTCTGGACCAAATGGAGAATCACAGCAGACAAAGACGGTTGATGAAGCAGTCAGTCTGACAGGGAGGTGACAGACATGCAATCAAGGTGTTAGATGATAGGTGGGCCTAAATGTCTCTCCTTTCAGTCTAATCACAACCCTATATCTCAAGTTTTCCATGGCAGTTTCAATCACCACCTCTGTTTTCTTTCACACCAGACTTGACCCTCTCAGCTTGTTCCTCTTATTATTCACTCTAATAACAAGTTTCACTTCTCACCTTGTGCTCATTAGTCACCCCTGTGAGCAATAACACCACTGCAGCTATAGGTCCATAAATTCACAGTTGCATGCTCACAAGGCTTTTGTCACAAAAGTTGTCACATGAAACCAGATTTTTTTTTTACCAAAGTAAGGTCATGCTGCATTTGTATAGTGCTGCTGAAGAACTAATTACGTGTGTGATTTGCTGGCAAAAAAAAAAGAAGAAATGTGAAATTAAGTGTTAATTACAGCAAACTTCAAAGACCCAGTTTTCAACTTCCTGGACTCCAGCTGGACCAAAAAGTCTAAGTACTGCAAATGTGAGCAAGATCAGAGGTCATGGTCAAGCTGTGGCTCGTTGACTGCTAAAAGGATAAGGAGTGACAGGGTAGCCAGAACCTTATGAAAGTAGCTATAAAATGGGTTTAGAGTTTGGGGTAGTTAAACTGTCAACTTCTTGCCTCTTTACTTTGTCTGACCTAAAGTGCTACAGCGCTAAGTTGATCAGAGACTAGATCAGAGGGGTCCTGAGCATTTCCGTCTGGCCAATATGACTAAGCCGACATTTCTGTCACTTCCTCCGTTTTATGGGAACACTTTGTACTTAATTGGTGCTGTGAGTCTTTGAATCAGAGTGTGCATGGGTGAATTTGCAGTGGCATAGCCTTTGGTTGACCTACAGCACAAACTTTAACAACTGTAATCCTTTCCCTAGACTCACAGCTTATGTCGGACCCTGATTCTCAAAGGTTTCTGGGGATTTCTAATGCAACCCTGAGGATTAAAAATTAAATGCTGCATATAAATCTGATATTTCTGCATGAAAATATTTGACGAGACTTCTGTTAGTAGTAAATTTGGCAATTGTTGGCAGCAAAGAAGAAAAATGGGCTTATCGCTTAAAAGATCTTTTCTCTTCCAAGAAGACAATAATATTACATTGACAAAAATGTTTAGTGCTTCAACTTGGAGGAGAAACTGTTGCATACTGACTTATGCATGCCTGGAAGTGTGAAAAAGTTGATTTGATAATGCAGTGCAATTTGTTGATTTTACTACCCAGGCAGCAGTTTACAATACCTAATCGTAAGTAAACTGAACTGAAATTCATTACCTCCATCATCTTCATTTTGATTAATCTTAAAGATGCTCCATCTTAGATATAAGATGGTGTCATTTCCATCTATTAAAAAAATAAAGTTCAAGTAATGGAGCATATCTAAAATATTAAAAAGAAAATGCAGCTAAGGAAACTAAAATAGCTAGGCACAATGGTGTTTGATTGAGCATTGTTTGGTGGCATTGTTTGGTGTTTCCAAAGCAGTCAATACAGGAGCACTGCTCCTTTTACATGTTGATGATTGGCTATGTCCCTAAGAGCAGAAATAAGGAAGACTGCAGATATTAGCTTCGGTGGAAGAGCCCAAATGTCTTCTGCTGAACATATTAAGTCATGTTAAGGCATATTTGGTGTTTAGACTAGTAAAATATACAACTGTAAGTGTTTTGTGAGGGAATCTAGACTAGAGTATTGGCAGATTTGAGCTTTTCACAAGTGGCTGTGGTCCATAACCCCTGCCAATACTAGGGGATAAACTTTTCAGAAGAAATGATGGAGCTCTTCGGATCATCCCAGCAGTGTTGGTGCATGTTTGATGCTATTAAGAGGAAGCCAGATTTTTTTTTGGGAGGGTTACAGGTGAATCCATGTGAACATGCAAAGAGCAAGCACCCAGAACTGTCTGGATGCTTGAGGTCAGAATCACTGAAGAACCTGCTGCGGGGCAAAAGAAAACATTTCCTTTTGCCTCACCAGAAAGCATGACATCAAGTTTTCCAAAAAATAAATCTACAACTTTTTGGTTTTGTGTTTGGCCTTTAAAGACTAATGTTTCAACAAGAACCATGTGGAGATGTACAGTTTTATTATTTTTATTCATTTGTGGTTTGGGGGAAATTTGTAGCCTTACATACAGCAGCATGTGTAGAAAAGAATTGGGATTTTTTTTGAAGTGAAGTCTGGCCATTTAAAAAAAAATTAAAAGATTAACTTACACCAAACTATAGATCTGCTGATGTAGATCGTTTATGAAACACGGTTGTTGAGGGAGCGGAGACATATTTCTGCAGTTGTTACATAAGCTTGATAAGACAGTTTTATGTCTCGGTTTAAATTTATGACCGAACGACCTACCGCAATGCAATCCAACACAAGCATGTGTAATTCTAAAGCTAGTAAATTATTGTTTTGTGTCACATCCATGACCCTTATAGCTTTATTCCAGATGGTGAAATATCCAAAACAACATGTATCATGACTCGAGCTTTCCCCTTGATGGGACCCTGTCCTTCTAAATAAATGAATATTGAAGCCAGAAGGTTCAAAATGATCTTTGCTTTTAAGAAAAGTACATTTCATATGCAGTTGCTTGACACTGACAAATGGAAAGCTTTCATTTTTTAGCGTGTCACCATGAGGGTGGTCATTTTTTCTTTGAGCTGACACACAAATGCCATTCACTCAACATCTATTCAAATAAATGTAATTAGATCCTGGCATCTAAAAAGAGGGACATCTCACCAAGTAAATCAAACACAAAGAGATGCGCTGCCTCCCTCACTCTTGTATATTCAGATAAAAATAGCATTTGAATGTAGTGATGCCAAAATGCTGGCAAACGGAGAGTGAGAACAGCATGAAACAGATGTCACCACAGATGGAGAATAAACAGAATCATTTTTGTTACAAGGCCTGCATTTCACTTGTCACTTAATGATTACTATGTTTGTGGGGGCGTAGTTACTCTGAATGTGTGGTCTAGTCTCTGCTGCCCTCTGCATCTGTTTTACACCAAAAATGGCAAATTTTTACGTCGCTTCATTTCAATAGCTGACACCTAACTGAAAAATGATCGGTCCAAATTAATGAAACCTTGTACACGTCTACAGTGTTTTAGGTTAACAGCCTAAATTGACACCGGCTGTTTCACTGAAGCTCTTTATGATTGTTTAGTCAAAGATTCACCTCTGATGCCCTTCTCTCTGATTATATCTAGGGAGTTCTGATCAGGCTCTGGCACAAATACGAGACTTTTGAAGCCGTCACCTTGCTACTGCATTCATTATGCATGAGCGTTGATATTTTGTCCACTTGTGTGAGTATGGAGGAAATGATGGAAGTGGAAGAGAAGTGGAAACAAGGTCTGGCGCTGTCAGCTACCGAGACCCCAGGGGAGCTGAGGCATTGATTTACAGTCTGGCAGGAAACTTGCTGTCTTCTGGGCTCTAGGATTGGATGTGTATCTATTTTTTATACACTTACGCGCTTATAAAAACAAAAAATACCAGGGGATTGCCTTCTGTCTCAACATACCTGTGATTTTGTATAATTACTGTGTGTGATTTAGGACATTTCTAACTTTCTAGTAGATTATAACGTTACTTGTAAACTGAAAGTGTGTCTCAAAACAAAGTGACATTATGATCAACATGTCACTTCTAATGTTTGTCTGGGATGTCGACGCACTGGTATGTTAAGTCTATATGTAGCCTTGATTTTTAAACCTGATATTTTTCCATCCATCCATCCGTTTTCTTTACACCTTGGTCCCTTAGTGGGGTCATGGGTTGCTGGTGCCCATCTCCAGCTAACGTTCCAGGCGAGAGGCGGGGTCACCATGGACAGGTCGTTTGCTGTCACAGACCTGATACTTTTCTAGATTTATACCAAGCAGACCTGACTGGTTCACAGCCTATTTTTTTTTTTTTACAATGTTTCCCCCAAGTTTTCTGTTGCATCAGCTGCATTTAGCTTGCCCTTGAATTGATGTCGTGCACATGCCAAGTGTGTAGGAGGCAGTGAAACTTCTAATCCAGAGTTGAGTTTGCTTGGATCGAGGTCCCCACGTTACCTTTTTCTTGTAATCTTTGCATTTTCACTGATGTTGCAAAGGCTCCACAAAAAGCAGATTTTGCTTTTGTGGAGCAAAATCTCCACAAAAGCTGAAGAGGTTCAGCTGGACCAGCAGAGTATTGATTTTTTGCTGCGTGTGGTTGACGCTTTAACTGACATTATTTCCAAATGTCCTTGACATAAAATGCTTTACAAAAAAAAAATACGTCAAGGTTGGCAAAGCTGTTTTCAGAGGAGATTGTTTTGGGTGATTTCTTTGACTGTTGTGGGATTCTAGATTCAGAACAAGTGTAGTCATGGTTGTACATGAGCTGAAAGATTGTTAGCAACCAAAATGTATTAGAAACCCAATATTTGTCTGGTTGTCATAACCCTACATGTTCCACCTGATGTAGGTCTGCTTTGGCTCTGACTGTGGGCACAGTCGACATTCAATCCGAACTCTCCCTTCACCTCTGATCTGCTGATTCTCTCTGCACACATTGGGCCATTCAGACTGGGAGGAATAGATTCCAGAGGCTGGTAAACAGACCCGCAGAGAGGCTTTGATATGACAGCTACAGCCATTCTGATATTTTATTTTATTTCAGAGATGGAGCACTCATGGGTTACAACACCCACACATGTACAAAATTTTTAGTGTGCAAAGGAATGTTTGAGTGTAGGCGTTTCGCAACTGCAACACACACAGAAGCACGGAGAGCATATTATTTTCTATTTTCTACGCCCTGGGCCTACGACATACCAGGAGCGACAGAAATCTTGCCAAGTGGGATAAGATCATAAAACTGCAAAGTACTCTCCCTTCATTTTCAGCTAAATGGATAAAATGGTGTCAGCATGTTATTGTGAGCCCCTCAGGATCCAAAATACTGGAAAAGCTATAAACTATAGCAGTTACTCAACAGAAGAAGAAGAAGCCCTGAATCCTTTCCCATCAAGAAAGATTTCCCTCTGAAATAGTGTAGATAATAGAAAACCAAATCCAAGAAAACAAGGCTACAAGCTGGAAAACACACAACATATTCTATTAAGATGTTTTTTATTATTTAAAGGGGCTTCTGGCAGTTCAGCAACATAAAACATGATGATCTGAAATTTAAAAGAACGAGAACTATTGATCAGAACAGAATAAATGCAGACAAACCTTAAGCGATTAGAGCTGTACTGGAAATGTGCAAACCAAATAGAGCAAATACTCCCCTTCATGCTCTGGTTTGCAATATGATTTATTGCAATTGTTTTTGCTATAATACTTTTACCATTGATACTTATTTAATTTTGTTACTGGGAGCTTTGTTTTAAATAGTAGGAGGGATTTTCTATTATTCAGTTTTAATAGTGAGACTCAAGAAATGCCTCGTTTGCTGAAATCTACTTTAAAGAATCCTACAATCACTGATCTGAAGTGTCTTCAAGAAAGTTACAATGTACTATGTGTTTATATTACACTATCGGTGAAAGGTTTGTCTGAAATAAATTATCAACAACAACAACAACAATGAACATAGTTGGCACTTTTCTAGTTATATTTATTATGCAAATTGTTTAACCTGAATAATTCTCAAATCCTAATTTGACACATTAACCCGCAAACTTGTTCTTATCCAAGCTTTATCTACTTTTAGGAGGATAGGTAAATATTCCATTCTCTAGATGTGAACAAGTTTGCCACTGAATATCATATTCAGGTTGGCTAAACGTGAGTTCATGCTGCACTTTTGAACGTCTGAAAGTCTCTTATCTTTCTTTCATCTTAAATAAAGTGTTGATAAGATGGATTGAGATCTGTGTTTCTAAAATTATAACTAAACTCCTCAACGTTTGTCTTTGCCGCGTGGGCTGCTCCGTTCTACTGAATGGAGTGTTTGCAATTTTAAAAAAAATATTTATGCAGTTACGCTCCATTTTCATAGCAGAGTTGTTTTGTTTTCCCACCACATCTGCTGTTAAATACAATAACTCAAATATCGTTTTAAACAAGAAATCGTAAAAACAAAAAAATCGCATGTCTCATTTCACTCAAAGCACCAAACTTCGTCTTCACCTCCTATCTCTGCTTTCCTATCATTTTGATTTTTGACAAGGCTGTAGGAAGCTCATGGCAGCAGTTGAGTTTGAATGCCATGCCAACACAATTATGGAGTGCTTGATAGCGGAGCTTGACATTGACGCGTTATGTGTCCCCGTTATTGAGTGTGAGAGCAGGCAGGAGTGAAAGCTACTGTACCTCACAAAAGGCTCCCCTGCAGGCAACTGCAGGATGGAGATCAGCTGTCTGCGCTCGGCGTGTTGCAGTGTGAGCTGTCATGTTAGCAAGTGCAGATAGGTCCATTTTATGCTAGTTTTTAAAGCTACCAGACAGACCTTTCTGTAAAGTAAATCAATATTACTTTAGGCGTAGCTTATCCACTACTGGACATGTCATGGTCAATGTCTTTTATTTGTTTTTACTGTTTTGTTGTAATACTTTATTTAACAGGGAGGAAACTTGCGGTCCTAAAAACATGATTCCACACCTGGATGTTTCTGCTGACTTCCATTAAGGCTTATAACAGGAACTGAGTCTTAATGTTTCCCAAAGCTTTTATACCTTTTTAATGCTGTTCTAAAGTATAACTGTTAAAATCTATACATGACTGAAAACATATGATTTTATAAGGCGGCTACATTTAACAGAGAGGGAAAAAAACAAAAACAAAATCTGGACAACTATTTTACTCTCTTGCCCATTATGTTGTATTCCAGGAAAATAATTCGCTGCTTTAACAAACCAGTCTTTTTCCCCTCAATATAATATATTTTTTTATTAGCAGTGCATTTCTGTATTGGATTCAAAAGGGATAACAGCAGCAGAATCGTTATTCTCTCCTGCACCATCTGTGCTTTGAGGTTAGGGTTTGAATAGAGCCGAGTGGCACCTGCTCACTGGAAAAATATTGCTGCATTCAGAGAAAGCAGTACTCCACCTGCATGCCAATCAGTCTGTCAGACCTCCACCCCCTCTACCTGCATCACCTACAAATGCTTACTCTGTCTCTGCCTTCCTTTCAGCGGATTCTTTCACAGCATTTCCCCTGTAGGTATGGACATGTCTGCCCATCACATCAGCTAAGCACACATTGACAGATCTCTGAAATAGATAGTAATTATTATTTTTTTCTGTGTGTACTTTGCACTCGGTGTGGGAAGCGTGAGTGTGTTTTGTCAGACAGATCATTTTACCTAAACATGGAAATAAACTGACACTGACTCTGTTTAATGTCTGCTCACTCGGGCATGGCTGCCAGCAGTGAGTCACATTCTCCGTGTGTTTTGCAGGATTATGTTTTCCTGTTACTTACAGTAGCTGACAACTGCAGAAATCACTGGACTGGGAACAAGTAGGAATAAGAGATGTCTTGTATTTAGTTTTAAAAACTATCAACTTGCACAAGAGGAGACTTGGAGAAAAAAAACAAACAAAAACATGTGTACCCATGTTTCATAATTGCTGCAAAATTGATCAGTTTAGATCTTTTGATAATCAATCTGAAGGATGAATATTTTGTTTTGTTGGGCTATCTTTGTCAGTAAAATGAAAGAAGAAGCAGATTGTTGTATATTTCTCTTAAAGTATTTACAAATCTTGAAAATGTTACCTCAATAAAAAAATTAATAATATGAGTGGAAACTGGTGTAAAACTGTTGCCATGTATGTTTTTGTATTGGGAAAAAGGCACCTTACAAAGTAAATAAATAATAAAAAAAACGTTACACAAATTTAAAACAAAATTTGATGTGGAGAGGTGGAACACTTACCATGGTTTTAGACCTATGATGGTTAATCAACAATGAGACTGAGTTTGGAAATACATTTAAAGCTGATTTACATGAACAGCCAAGGATGAATTGTGTTTAATCCATATTGTCAGCAAGCAATGAAACCTCCATCCTTTGCTCTAAGAAATAACATTTGACATTCACTTTTATCAGACAAACCACTTGAGAAGCTGACGTATTAAGTTGTTGAGATTTAATCTTCGACAAAATCATTCAGGATGACCTGCAGAAAAGGTAGTTCAACTGGGTTAAAATTCACATCTCAGGAGCATTGCCTTAAAAGCATAATCTTCTCTTGTACTGTTTATAAAAACTACTTGCCGGAGAAATGTGTATGCATTTCAGAAACACCTGTGTGCCTGTTTAACGACAGTCTCAAGAAGACGATTGCAAGCATCTCTGTCAGCAGGAGGAGCTCAGTTATGCGCAACAAAAAGCAGAAGCCCATTCTCCGGGGTATCTTGTCAGATCTGGTTTCTCTGTCATGTCAAGACAGTAACAGGTGTCTTACTTCGGGCAAAAATACTGCATCTCTGTCTTCTTTATCTCCCTTTATTTGTCTATTGTCTAAGAGATAAAAGTGAGGCCTCATAGACAATTTGGTACTTGGGCTTTCTCTCGCTCATGCATCCTCTTGCTGGCAGCCTTGCAGGCATGTTTGGCTGTACAGTTTCATCAAAGGGATTAACCACAAGCTGCCACCTGGTTTGGACTCATTCCCAGTTATGCATCCTTGCTGGGCTGGCTGGCCCAAACAGAAGGTCAAGCCACAGCATACAGGCAGAGTCACAAACACAAAAATATATCACACTAGCATCCGTCCGATATCTTACTTATGCGACTCATTTACAGGGGGTTAAGTGCTTTTTCTAAATGCAGAAGGTGTTGCACAATATGCCTCCACAGTTTTGCTGCCTGTTGGATTGCATCTGTAATATAATCTAGCATGCACTGAAGCCGATATGACATTTCGCAGTGAGGAATGTAGCATTAACATTAAGGATGGATTGATCCTAAGCAAAAGTTGTGACAGGTATGCATCATAGTCTCACTCTGCTTAGATTATGAGTCACATTAGTCATAACACAATGTTTCTGCTTGCCATTTTATCTTCATAATCCTCCTACCCTTTCCCGTATTGTTGATCTCTCATGCTGGTACATTGAGACAAAGGAGTCATTGTGAGATGAGTTTACATCTTAGCAGGATGCTTCTTTCTAAAGAAGTCTCTTTCTTGTGAAATCAAACTGGGAAGCACATCGTCTCACATGTGTTTCTGTATTAATTGGAACTGGTGTGAATAAAAAAAAAAAGCAAATCGACGTTTGTTTCCATTATTATTCATATATAAAATATAAATGAATAGATCAACTTAAAGAATATTTCAATCAAAAATGCACAAAAAAGAGTGTCCTACACAATATTTATGGTTGTTGGTTTTGAAAAGAGACGTAAAGTAGGAGAAAATGTTTATTGGAATATTGGAGAATTAGGTGAACAAATTGGAACTCAGAGATGGATGTTCTCTGCTGCAACGCCAGCAAACCTGTAACTGACCTCAGTGATGAGTGAGTGCCAACAATTTTTTTATTTAAATCTAAGTAAATTACTTATTTCTTTTCTGCTTTGGGAAAAAAAAAATTGGTTGGTTGTAATTTGCTTTTGTTTCAATCTTCTATGATGGAACTTCCCCTTTAACTTCAGAAGATATGTAAGAGAAAATTTGTGTGCATGACTCAAATTGTTTTGCTAAACTTGAGCTGTTGTCTAGAAAGTGGAAAGATATTTACTTGATTAACAAAAGTAAGATTGGACTGGAACACAGGAATGTGGCTTGACGTCTCTGCAGCTCCATCTTTTGTAGAAACAAACTTCCCGTCACATAGGGCGACTTCTGCTGACGGTGGTAAAAGCGAAGATTTAGCGCTCAGTTCTCTTGTGCCTCGCTGGGAGTGCAGATGAAAGTCTGGAGAAAGGTTTGGTGGGAGAGAGTTGTACTCTGAATTTACATATCAGAAATGGAGAGCTGTCAAAACATTTTCTCCAGATTTTCAACACTACTTGTATCTTTTAAAGTCTGTCACATAAATTTTGCTTTCCTGCCTCTATTGTTTATTTTGTATACTCACAAATCTCTCACTTCACGTCTCCCACAAATGGCTGAGGACCTGCTGTATACAGCTTTATTCAATGAGTTATTTGCCAGATTTAAAGTATCTTTTAGAAATCAAAACCTTGAAGGAGATATTTAACATGCTTAGAAAAGTATTTTTCATGGTCTGAAGTACTATTCTAATTTCAAATATTTCACCATAATAAGTGGAAATAAAGGTATAAAAACATCAGTCCAGGTAACTAAGTCCATAAAATTTACTGGACTTAGATATTGAAATAAATTATTTTCATGACTGGATGTTGCTTTTAGATGAGAACAAACAGCTGAGGTCAACAAAACGCTCTTTATAAACTGATTTTAAAAGGTTTAAGCTACACTTTTCACCTAATAGTTTTCTAGACTCACCAGGATTGGCTCATGTTGATCTTAACAAGGTGTTTCAACTCTTACTGAGAAATCAATCTGAGTATAACTGGTGTATCTAAACACAGCTGCTGATTTTATTGCTGCAGTTCTACTTCTCAGAGGGATTGGACTTGATTAGTTGGCACCTGACGAGCTGAATATCTCAGAAGTAGGAAGAATTGACAGCTGTAAAAATACAAGAGGTGCAGAACATCTCTGAAAAGCAGGAGGTTTTATGGCATATTGATATGATGAAGTGGTTGTGGCTAAATAAATGATACCAGCAGCAAGGTCATGAGTTTTAATCAGAGATGGACCATCAGAGAACTAATTAAGATGTTTGGTTGATGAAAGTTTTTTTTTATCATGTTAATTCTCAATTATCCACTTCTTTGTTTGGGTCTGTTATGATTCCAGGGGATCTATTGTGCAAATCTCACACTTTGCATGCTTTTGTACTTCCATTTGAGTCTCTGCTTCTCCTTAAAAACAGTACAAGTCCTAAACATACTCCAGCTGTTTCCTGAGAATAATAATGTTTTTTGTGTCTGGAAAATAAACTGTTTAAAAAAAAAAACCTCCAGACTTACAATCTGCAGGTACTGCTGCTCACCTAGCAACCCAAGTGGAAACCCTCCAAACAGAAGTGTTTTGTTGTTGGCTTACTATTTAGAAACCGCTGCGTGGTCCTTGTGCAGGAGGTTTCACTTCTGTTGCTTCTGGGTGTGACTCAGGGTCAAAGATGTACAGTTATACTATTGCAAATCTGCTTGCAGACATTTACACATAAAGTGAGAGTGTATTCATGGAGTTGAGGGACTTGGTCAGAAGGAGTTTATGTGAATAAAAGTGACAGAGCCCTGAGAAGTTCAAAATAGGCAGAACTCAGCAATTGAAATCTCATTATCTGAAATTGATTTTGTGCAAAAAAAATTGAATGAATATGTTTTGTAATAGGTCATTTTAATAAAAGAAATATAATGAAGTTTGTGATGGCAACATGACAAAATGTGGGGAAAACATGCTCTTTTTTTAAAATGATACATTTTTGTGACAGAAACATTTTTAAGGTAACATTTTTTGTCCCACCCAGTAGATATTGTTCAAGTATAAAGCATATAAAACCAGGATTTTTGCAAACAATGGGTTTTGCCGCAATGTGCAGCATACTTGTATCTTAATTTCCTTCCATCAGATCAACAGAATGCTTCCAGGCCATTAGCCTAATAATAGCTGAAGCATGGTGGAGGCAAACACCACCTGGCAAATGTCACAGTCAAGTCAAGCGACAGAGAGGAGGGCTGTGCTTCCATCAACTTAGTCCTAATTGTGTGTGATTGAGATGTTATAGGCTAATTCTAGAAACATTAATTTGATCCATTGTGCACAAACTGAGGCATTTCTCTGGAGAAGCATCTCAGCAAGGAAGCATACTTTAGAATTATCCCCTTAATAGCAAATGCATTGAAACAGTAAACAGAAATCAGTCCAATTACACTGGAAATGGAGTTTGCTGGACAGATGGGATTTTCTCTTATTTTCTTCGGTGAAGATCGTCAATAAACAATCTGCATAACTTTACCCCATCAATATTTAAAGTCTCTGCTAAAGGTCTGCTCTCCTACAGGTCGCAGTCAGTCTGGGCTTCATGTTTACTACTTTGAAATTCGCCACAGATGCACAAAGTCCCAGGGGAAGAGGTTCTCTGAAGTGTGTGTGTATTTCTGTGTGTTTGCCTGCATAATGAATGAAAGAGAAAATGAGTGTTTATGTGCTTAGTGCTTTTATTGTACTTTGTAAGGCTGGTTTTGTTTGTGTGACTTTAGATGTTTTCATACATCAGAGAAAGCGAGGCCCTCTGCGTCTTCCCAAAGCCACCAGAGAAGATTTTCTGCCCCCCCCGTCACAAATTGCTTACAGCCTGTTTTATCAGTGGGGAGGAGAAAATTCGGGGCTGAATTTTTAACGACGAAAACAAATGAGCCAACACAGGCACACAATTAGGGGGAAGTCATGGCTATGTGTCGTCTTTAGATGAGCAACATGATGGCCTCTTTACCCCTGGCAGGGGTAAAGCCCTGCCCCAGGAGATGGCTCATTAGGGCCTGGGAAGGGGAGGTGAGGCAGGGGCTGCTGACAGTCAAACCGGGCGTGGTGGGAGCGAGAGAGGGGAGGGAAGGGCCGCTGCCTCTCAAATACAAGAGAAGATTGGATAAATCCCTCCCACAACAAGGGCCGTTTTGGTTCTGTGGAGAACATTAGCTCTTGGAGTGACCATACGTAATCATCAAACAGAAAAGACAGCTGCCATAAGGGCTGCATTAACTCTCTGCAGTGGATTTATTGCTTGGACATATGTAGTATTGATTTTGCACACATTTTCCACAGTCATTGTTTATGTCAATCCTTTAAAATTTTAGATTTTCATAAAAAAAAAAAAAAAAAACCAACTTGTTTAATCAGTTGAATTTGTATGATGATCAACTAGCTCAACGGAAGACAATAAAATGATTACGCAACCACTATCCAGACATGTTTAAATGCAATGTAGCATAAATTAGTTCCTGGCATAAATGCATGTAAATTCATTAGAAACTGCATATTTATGGATTTGATTAGACCTTTATTTTTACTATTATAGAAAAAAAATCTATTTGTTGCATGTAAAATGAAAATGAAGCAGCAGCAGTACAAAGACAACCTGTAGATGTTTTATGCGAGTCCACCCCTGTATGGATAAAATGATCACAAAAGCCTTTGTTCAGCAGGTACTGCGGCTCTGAGCCCACAATGCAGCTGTGCATGTCATGAAAAAGCTGGAAGAGTGCCACCAGATGGCTAAGAGCAGAAGTGAGTCTGAATTTTACACACTGTTTTAATAATAAAGCCATCCTACTTTTACAAAGCAAAAAATAAATAAAAAAATCTGATATGCAGCTTAAAATGTTATGATGTTTTACTGAAAAGAAGAGCAAAGTATTTTCATTAACTACATTTCAATCATTAGTACATTTAATTATTAATCAATTGCTTCTTGGTAGCTGCCTTTATAATCTCATTTGGGAAATCTCATGATTGTTTAGCGATGTGACAGATTACTCACTAAATGCTATATAATTTATCATTTAGATTTTCCTTTAGTGTGATATTGATTGGATTATGAACATTAATAGAGTTTTATGTAGCTTACTCACACTGCAAAAGATTGCAGTCGGGACGTGTTTGTCTTTATGTCTGAAAACAACCAGCCATGTTTTTCATCACTCCTAGCCGAGGGAGAAGCCAAACTCAGACTGATTCGTTTGTTTTCTGTTGCTCTGGCTGAGTTAACCTGCAACCACTGCATTCAGCAAAATTTGCATAGTGGGGTATTAAACTGGATGTCGCACAAACAAATGCAAACAGCTTTATTTAAGCAGCTAATTGAGAATCAAGTAAGCATTTCTAATCTGTTTAACAAAAAGAAATGGAATTTTCTCAGCTGCTTAATATTCTCAGTTTGGCTAATTGAAAATCTAAGTTATTGCATACGCTGGAGGTTTCAGTGGGAGGTAAAACTAACAGGAGGGCAGCAACCACATAATCAACCGTGAGCTAAGAAGCACTATACAACAAGTTTAATTTAAAGCTTGTTTTAAATCATTCTCTACTTTCAGGGGAATATTACCTGCAATTAGACGCCACCACAGGAGAGACTTAAATAACGTTATGCTCTTTGCATGAAATCTAGTCAAAACAACAGTTGTACGGAGTTTGCTTACTGTAGTTTTGACCTCTAGTTTCCACACTATGATTGTCTGTCATTTTTTTGCCATGTAACTAAGTATATAAAAATAGGAGTCTAATTTCAGCCAGTAGCTCACACATCATGTGTAAGCGTTGGGTTTCTCTGTGCTGCTTTTCCTTCACCTGCATTTCATTAGATAGATGTTAAATTATAAGAATAATATGAGGCAAAAAAATAGCTGTTTTAAAACTATAAATTATAATTGTGTTATAGGAATGACTGATCCAATCCTTGTACAATAGTCACTACATTTTATGAAAGCTGATGTGCAGATTAATTAGTTTTCTTGGTTTTCTCCATTAATCGTCTCCTTTTCAAATTTCATTCAATTCAAGTGCACTTTTGTCAAGTCTTGTGATCTCACAAAGGCATGTTGCCGTTGCATAAAAAGATGGCGAAAAATATCATTATGTCTCGTTATAAGGGTCTATTATCAAACCAGCAGGCTGTACATCCTAACTTTAGTGTCCTGTGGTGTGGTTTCAAGGACACATGCTGCACAGCCAGTTTACGCCTAATACTGCTGCTTCTATTGACCTTGGACAAAATGGCCCACACCTCTATCAATCACCAGCTGAACCAAGAACAAGAGAAAATGATGCTGGCTAACAACATTATCACAGCACTTGTTCACATCTCATTGATTTGACAAAAGCCATCACTCAGAATTGTCAGCCACATCCTCCTACTGAAGGAAGGGTGGGGAGGCACAAAATATATCATAGACTCAGTGGCTAAATTTTTAACAAATAAGTCATTTGTAATAGTTAATAAGCTATACCCACAAACCTGAGACAAACAATGAATTACCAGCTGTCAGAGGTATTATCCTCGTAGTAATGCTATTTAATTACATTGGCTTTTCATTCCATGAAAACATCTGAAATAATGTTTTTCCATAAAAGGACAAAGTTGCCAATTGCTCAGTAATGGGAGAGGCAATTGGATGTAATAAAAGTTGCTAGAAGTTACTATATGATCTCATGTCATTTGCATAATTAACCATGTGTAATTGTAATGGGGAAACAATGATGCTGTTGCAAAAACAATAAGTAAGTACAAAGCAAACTAAATATGCTTACAACTAGAAATAATGTGGATTGCTGATTTGTTTTTTTCTAATTCTACAATTCCAGTGTTTCCCCTTTTTCTATTTGGAATTGGCAAGAGTGACCCTGAGGAGTTGTCTCATCATTTGCCTGGTATAGAGTATAACACCATTCCAAATAAACCTAAAGAAGACAGTTCATAACAGACTCTGTGTCCAAATAGCAAATGATCTTAGAGATCAGAGCAGGAGAAGTGAACATCTCCTGCTCTAACTGCACCTGGGAGGAACTACACGACTTTGAAGGATGAGTTAGGAGCTCAGCCCATTGCTGATTTGAAAAGAGTGAGAATGATGCATTGTTTTAAGTCAGAATCTTAAAGTCTTATATAACATTAGAAAAAATGGTTAAGATTGAGAAAAGTCGCAATTGTTTTAAAAACACATTTGGCGCCAAAGAATGAATAATTGCTAAATTATTAAGTCTGCAATGCTGAGAGTTACTCAGTGAATAATTTTCTTAATGCCACACATGCATTTACATGTGGACAATCCAAATGTTCTTTTTTGTCTTATCCGATTAGAGAACATTTATAACTAATCTGTCCAACATTTTCAGAGTGAGATTAAGTTGCTTAAATAGAAGATTAGGTTGTTTTTAGTAGGTTTTTTAAGCACATTTACTAGATGTGTGTAAAAGGCACCATATGTATAATAAGAACAGAGTGAAAATATTTTCAATATTTTGATTAATTATTGATTACACTTGAGCCACACCTCCTGCACTCCATCTCTGCCACAAAGGCCACAAGGCTTGGTCTTCGAGCGACAGAGAACGCCTCTGTTCCCTTCAGGATACTGATGTTGCACTATTCATCATAGCCTATTGAGAGAAGGAGAGGGAGTGGATTCGCATATGAAGGTCCCTGGTGGTGGCTCGCTGGACAACCTTCCCGCCCTCTCATCCCCTTTACCGTGTCCCAGGGGAGGTTTCAATTAAACACCCTGAATGTTGGGGACATTTTAATCCCTCTTTCACCTCATTTATCTCTGGAGCCACACCTTTTGTGCCCAGACAGTTAAGAATCTGTGGATAAAACAATCTCTCAGCATTTTTTTAAAGTATACAAAATATTGGAGTTGGTTGGTTGGAGGCATAAGTATTTTTCTGGCATGCAACAGTAAGCCTAAACTGACAACCTGTGTGATGTGAATTTAATAAAAGCTGGCTGAAAAGTGAAATATTTTCTCTCTCACAGACTCATAAGTGAACCTTCCCAAACATTGACCCAACATATGGGATTTTAGTGATAATACGTGGAAGTAAAGACATACCAGTCATAGTATTCCATGTCTTTTGTCACCATCATGTTGTGAAGCTGTTTCACCCCCAGATGTACTAGTGATTTAATAAAGCAGGAGAACTACCTCCTAATTCTTCAATCTCACCTCAAATCAACAGCTAGATCAGTTGTTTCAAACTGCAGTCCTTAGAGAACAACGTCCCCCGATCCATCCCACATGACTCAAAATGTGGTACCTCCTGAGCATCCAATTAAATTTACAGAATTACCTATTATTTTAGTCAGGTGTGTTTTCAGGTGGGTTTATTAACAGTGAGGTGGAATAAAGGTGTCTGAGCTAAATGGTAGAGTCTCAGCAGGGTCTACTAATAGTTTAAGATAGTAAACACATGAAAATGTTGCTTTTGTAATGAATCAAGCAGCCCAACATTTAGCTTTTTCAAATTTCACTGATTACAAGTCATTTGAAGATTAATGGTTGCTTATACATCCGGTTCATGCCAGGACCCAAGTCTAATTAAATGAGCTCTATAATTTATGATGGGAAGAGAGGTTGAATATCCAGCTAGAATTGTACCAGAGTCTCCTCAGTTTGCTAACAGACGGTTTCCCCACGTTTTATGAGGAAATATGTATATATTCACGCATGTGTGTAGATTATTTTGATCTCGTGGATTGTATTTATTTGAATTCCAGTTTTTAAAACTGTTGAAGTACAGTATATATATAATCACTTTATCCTAAAAGAAACAACTCAAAAGTATCGCTAAAAGTCTGAAATTAATAAAATGCATTACCATGGCAACTGTTTGTAAACTTCTGCCCATGCAAATAATTAAAGGTCACACTCAAGCTACAGTACAGTCCAGTTAACTTTAAACAGATGAAATCTAGCTTTGGAATTCATACAGTTGAATATATGGTTTTACATTGCTTGTTATTTGCTCTGCATAACTGGATACAATCCTTTGGCTCTATGCGAAACAGCTTGTTAATGGTCAATTGATTAGAGCTTAATGGGAGTATTGATTGAGGTGATCTGGGATGTAAATTTTTCATGCACTGTTCTTTTGTCAGAATAGCTGGTATGTCTGCGCAGGTCATGTGTTAAATGTTCACCATTAGTGCTTTACTTTGAGCTCCTCGCTCAACTGCCAGTTGAAGCATGAGGAAATTAAGGCCAAAGAAAATTAACCTGAGTGATTTTCATTCTAATCATTTAGTTCCATATCTATCACCTCAGATTTTTTATGATGCTCATTAGGATGAGCTGCGTTAATTTTTCTGCCTTACAGGAGACCTGAGAGATACACTGAAGCTGCTCTTTTTTTCATGAAGCATGTCTGCTCAAATCATTAATTTATGCATCCATTAGGTTTATTTGCACTATCCAATTCAGAGTCTGATGCAATTTTTATTAATGAGAACTACCTGACTTGGTCCACAAGAATGTGAACATGCAGCAGTAGCAATGATTTAGTTTATTCCTACCACAGTCTCTCTCTCTAACTGCCTTCATGTGCCGTTAGAAACCCTTCGAGACAAAGGGACATTCATAATGATGCCATAGTTCAGTTTCAGTTCAATTCCCCACCTTATCATTCTGTCTCCTCCATGTATACAGTATTTTCCATCGGTCTCTTTGTCAGACAGGACTATCTAAAGAAAATCAGCGCTGCCCCGGTAAATGATGAGAATGGCCGCAAGGCTGAGAGATTCATCACTCATCACACACTGTTAGGGAAATTTAGGCGTTTAATTTAGTCATTCCAGGCGGTTGATGCAGCCACTGATTCAACGTTGTTAGACTAGAAACCGATGTCTCGTCTGTGACTGATGTGCGGATGGGCTGCAATTTCTCAAGGAGAGCAATGGCCTCTCCTGCTGTAGTTAATGATGTCATGCTGGGGGTTGATCAAACTCTGGTGGTCATGTTGCATTTATATTTAAAAAGTAAAGTGAAAGGAATTAAAAGTAGCATTTCCTCTTTTTGATCCATTTGTTATTCGTGTCTCCAGCCTCTGATGTTGAAGCTGATTAATTAGATCAGTCAGTGGTTTTGACAAGCAATTGACTTCGCTTCCAATCCAACCTGAGCTCCGATCAATGTATCAATGAGATGCACCAGAGCAAGCCTGATTGACCCAATGATATGCCACACCCCACAGGAACCAAACGATCCAGCAACACTTACACTTTTACGTCTAAATACAATCTAGTGTGACTAGCTCCTTTCAGATGTCATATATTTGGCGAAAAAAGTCAGCCTGTTCGCACTTCAAACTCGATATAAATCCCGTCGTTCTGTGAAGACCCCAGAGGTTTGTTAGAGGTTATTAGCGAACACATAGCATCATAATGACAGAACAGATATAGTGTAGGAAAGTCCACAGTTGTAGACTACACAAAACAATATTCTAAGCTTTTAGCATTTCACAGGGAATTGTTCTATCGATCATCTGAAATTGTACATTCACATTGCATGAATGAAAACTTACCTAAATTTTGAAGAAAGCATCAGTCAGAGAAGCACTCAAGTGGTCTATGGCAACTTTAATAGAGCTGTAAAGATTCACAGAGTTGTCAGGAAAATCTGCTGACATGAAAAACTTTAGTTGTGTGACTTATGTGGGAGAGCAACAAGACAAAGGGTTCTTTTGTCTAAAAAAAGTCCAAAAAAGACAGATGTTAAAATACATGAAGCAAAAAATTATTCTTTAAAATATCGATTCAAAGGGATAAACACAAATGCAAGCTGCGTTCATACAGATTTCTATTCATAACACATTTTGAAAACAATGCACAATTTTCTTTGCCCTTAAACAATTCTCCGCTTTGTGTTATTCTATTAAATTCCAACACATCAAAGTTTGTGGCTATAATGTGAGTAAAAGTTAAAGCAGTATGAAAACTACCGTGAGGCTCTGTAAACAGCTTCTCTAAGTAACCGACTGCTGTTCCACAGACCATCGCTTTGCATAATCTGATTTATCCCTTTAATGTTTCGGCACGTCGGTGCATTTTTCAGCGATATCATTGTCATAGTAAAAAGAAGTTTCTCTCTGCCAAAACAGAGTTTTTTTCAGACTGTGTTGAAGTAATTTAATAGCTGAACAGTAATCAGACACTCAGACTCCAGTCTCAAAGAAAGGAGACAAATCCATCTTGACATTGCCCAGGGCTTAAGATATGAAGGTGGCTGATCTTCATACTGCCGTTCTACTTGTACCTGGATCTCCATTTTAATGAGCTGATTAGTGGGCAGCTGGCTCAGTGGCTGGTGTGTGCCTGAGTCTGAAGCCTGCTGTGTGTGTGAATGGGCAGCAGACTCTTCTAGCTGACTGCTGAAAGCAAAAAGCAAACTCAGTTGTGTGTTTTCCAGAGCTGTCAGAGGAATCCTTTTCTAATCCTCCGCCCCCCTGCTGGGAGCCTGTTGTAGGAGAAGCATCTCGTAGAACACATGACATATGAGATAAGAGGAACTCCATGTGATTAGTTCAATTAGAAAAGGCTCACTTTGGGTTATTAGCTTATTGTTGTCATCAATTCATCACTCCTGGTACAATAATTATGCAAAGACTTTAAATGCGCCTTACCATCAGTTGGGTTTCCATGAAACAAGTGCAGCAGTTCATGAAGTGGGAAATATAGACAGGATCTGGCTTTAATCATTTATATTCCCCATCCTCATGGTTGTGTGATTGGGTGAAGTGTGTGTCATTCAGGGGTGTGAATAGAGTCGGATCTCAGGAGGGTTGGAGTGGATGGTGGTAGCATAAGGGGCAATTGGATTTCTGCTGGTAGTCCAGCGAGGGAGAGGAAGAGAAAATACTTTCCACGTGATTTGCCGCAATGCAAATCTAGACGGCTTAGAGGCATCTTCTGCTCCAACTGAAGCACTTTGCTGTTTTGTAGTCGAGTGAAGGTCTGAGCCCTCTTATATTGGATAATCAAGTGCGGCAGCTGCAATAAATTGCCCACTGGTGACCTTTTGTTTTGCTTTTATTTAAATGTGTAGGTTTAGCTTAGCAGTGGGATCAGATAAGCCATGCAGTCTGGGAGCGGAACCGCTAGTTGCTCTGTGGTGGGATAAGCATCTTGGAAATGCTCCTGAGCAGTAAATTATGAGCATGCTCGGTTTTAACTACATACACACTCGATGAACGTGGACATCATGGAGGTCGAACTTGGGAAATAACCCTTTTATATTCCAGATAAACAGATTTCAGCTCACTGCTTGCTAGGGAGCCACACACAGTGAGATGTATAAACATACAAAGTGGGTGGCAGAATATGAATTTCATCTGTCAGGCAGAAGTATTAATCTTTCTGGAAAAAGAAGGATGGACCTATCAAGATTAGATGGATGGATTTAATTCAGTGGTTGGTCATGCTGATATTCCTTCTAATATGTATAAAAAAATGCCTTACGAATTTTACTATTAAGACAAGAAAAAGAAAATTTACGATCTAAAACATGATAAAGGTCTCCTGCACCTTAGTAGTGTCTCCACAAACACCTCGGATTTGACATTGCACCTACAAGTATTATATTTTATAGGATTGATTCAGATGGCTTCAAATTTGAGACATTTTAAAACGAAATTTAAATGAAACCAAGCCTGGTTTCATTTAAATTTGTCTGTTAGGGTTCATCCTCACCCAGAGGCAGGTTTGTGTTGTCTGGAACAGTGGGTAGACGCTAGGGGTTGAACGACTACATATTTTTAAGGTCGACTACTTCATGATAATAGTCGAGTCGATGTCGACTAGTCGCGATGACGTCATAGTGACGTAAGCGCAACAACTTACAACAACTTGGATGCTTTATGAGCTATTTTCACGGTAAATATTAACCCCTACACCTTCTCCCCTTCTCCCGCTTTTACTAAGTCTATTATGCAGAATTAAAAGAGCAATAGATACATCATTCTTTGCGAGCAGCGGAGAAAATTTCGTTGCACAAAGTCGGTCTGACTTTTTTTTTTTTTCCCCAAACACCGGCTGATACTGATGATCTCTGGATAGCTGCTCGTATAGGAGTCAAATTATCGCACTGACCACATGGTGCTTTGGAGCATCACAAACCAAACTTATTATGAACGGATCCCGTTTGGTTACAGTTTAATTCTACTAAGCCTCCCGCTGCTCCTCCCGCTGCTCCTCCGGCCCGATGCGCATCAGGAGGCTCTGCTGACTAGAGTCGGTTCGGCTCTGAACCGACATGCAGACAGCAGAGATCGCCTCGATCAGATTCTCAGGATGAAGCTTGGACTTCGTTTTCAGATGTTGTCAAACTATATTTTTATAAGAGCGTCAAGCTGCCAGGTTAGAAGCTTCAGTAGCAGGGTGACGCTGATCAGTTGGGGGTAGTTGAGGGATAAAAAAAAACCCCGACTTCATGCCACATTGTCGCACATCACTCCGGTAGTCTTTTGTTTAAAGTCTTTTTTCGACACTAGTTTATTTGACAGTAATCTGATAGTAAGAGGTCAGAGAGCGGAGAGGCCTGGTGGGTCCAGCGACTGAAGGACGGGAGTCTGACTCCTGATACCGCGGGTTAAAGTCTCTATATGCGGGGCGCCACTCTAACCACCGCGCCGCGCAACACCCCTATTGCGGGAGCCTATGCTGTAATTTACAGCTTCTTTTTGTTAAATTATTTACATTTTTATACAATTTGAGCTTTCTGGTGA